>MU668929.1:0-52688 GCA_026770625.1 Nicotiana glauca
AAAAAAAAAAAAAAAAAAAGGAAGAAGAAGAAGAAGGTGAAATTGGAGCTGCGTAGAATCCTTCTTAAGTAGGGTATTCAAATATATGAAAATGCACGAGTATCGGTTGCTTGTTTCATGATTGTGTGTATTTATTTTGGTCGGGGATCTCCCCTCCACCCCCCCGCCCCCCCAACCACATTTGGGTCCTTGTTCAAGTAATTTTACATTTTATTATTTGTATAATACTAGTAGTTGTACCCGCGCGATGCGCGGTCAATATTAAAAAATATAAATTTAATTAAATTATGACAGTTTGTTTGAACATATTAGATCGTATTGTTTTAATCTATTTCAATTGTCATCTTATTTGTCAATACGATATATCCAATAATAAAATACTCCCCCCGTTTCAATTTATGTAAACCCATTTGACTGGGTACGGAGTTTAAGAAAAGAGAGAAGACTTTTGAACTTGTGGTGTAAAATGAAGCACATATATTGTGTGTGGCTATAAATCATTGCATAAAGGTAAATTGTTTCCAAATAGGAAAAAAGGTCATTCTTTTTGGTACAGACTAAAAAGAAAATATATTCACATAAATTGAAACGGAGGGAGTATCTATTAACAAAAAAAAAAGACTTAAATAGTCATCGAATAACTTTTTCATTATGTATTTTTCTTTATTATGTTATCCAATGTTTAATATTACAACATTGTTAATAGAAATTTGTATTAGTATATTACTTTGTTTAATACTTTTGTTTGCTACTCCCCTTTTAATTTTAATAGAAGATATATATTTTATTAATCTTAAAATTTTATTCTATCAATATTATTGTTTGAATTTCGATGAATAGATAAACTTCTTATTTCAAAAAGAAAAAAGAAAATGATTTAAGAAAAAAAAAACAAAGAAATTCACTAACCTAAACCAATCGTTACCCACGTCTGAGTAGTTAATTTTCGGTAAGCTAATTCTTTTTTCTCTTTTTTAATTTTTCCTTTTTGTCTTTTTAAAAAAAAAAAATGTACTTACTCTTTAAAATCCTAGTTCCACATGAAAACTACCTACAAAGTTGCGTTGAATTGACATGCTCGAGTTACTAATAAGATGAAATGAGGATCAAATAACAACAAAATGAGAATAATTTTTATTTAAAATATTTTCTAAGTTACAATATGTATAAATTGACAAAATTTTAAGAGATATAATCAATTTTAAAAGTTTTATAGCATTAAAAAACCATTAAAAGATAGCCAAAAGCTACAAAAATAAGTTAATCCATATGTATCAATTGCAAAAATTTTAGGAGATAAAATCAGTTACCAAAATCTTAGGATGTATAATTACTCAATTTTTTAATTTTTTGGCATTAAAACTCAATGAAAAAGATAGCCAAAATCTACGAATAACAAAACTTATCGCATATGTATCAGTTACCAAAATTGTTAGGAGGCATAATTTTTTTTTTTTTTTTTGCATTAAAATGTAAGAGTTTTTTTTTTCAATAACTTCGTAATTTCTACTTGTGAGCGCATGAATCTGAAAAAGAAACCAAAAAAGAAAAAGGGAAAACAAAGCACTTTTTTTGGCCGTGAACCTCTCTAAACGCCATGGACCTAAAATGAAATAAAGAAATTCAATAAAAAGTTATAGCTCCATAAGCATCCATGAGCATATAGTAAAGAATGAAATTCACCTTCTGATTAACAACAAAAACTTGAGTGATCATACTTTTAATAATGATTAAAGCCAATACTTTGTGCGTATCAAAATTTCTTGAAATTCTTATGTTCAAATACATAGAAGCATTAAAGAAAATTAGAACGGGAAGAAGGTATTTACAAAATTGAGTAAAAAATATAGAAAGAAATGAGGAAAAAAAGGGAAAAGGGAAAATATTTGCTTTTATCAATAGATTCAAATATTCAATACACATTAATTGCAGGGGAAGGATAAAAGAATAATATTGTCAGTATAGATCAACTTCAACCTTCTTCTATATGCAGTAATTGCTGGGGAAGGGTAAAAAAAGTATATTATCCATATAGATCAACTTTCTTCTATACGCATTAATCGCATTGCATTACCCGTGCCAATGGCCATTCCACATAAATAGCCTGAAAGAAGTAGAAATACATTATTATTTTTCTAGGAAAAGATGTATCATATCAAAAAAGAAGAGAAAAATATGTAGGTTTTTAAATAGTGTATAACACGAAAAAATAAAAGAAATAAGTTCATCTTTTTCTCGCATTACATTACTCGTTCCGCTGCCCATTACACACAAGTAGCCTGAAAGAAGAGGAAAGACGTCATTCTTTTTATCAGCAAAAGCTATAACATATCAAAACAGAAAAGAAGAGGGGAAAATGTAGGTTTTTTAAGAGTATATAAGACAAAAAAAAGTTCCATCCAACCTTGAATAAAGCAAAATTAGCAATAGAAATAAATGAAATCAGAAATTATTATTACATTCTTATTTCAAGTAATGTTATTTAAAGGATTTGAGTTTTGAAAATGACGTTACACCCTAAAGAATCTTATACACTTTCATGAAAAAACTAAAATCAGCATTAGGATATACACAATCATAAATATCCATTGAATTGTTATGATAAAATTTTAAGTGATAATTACAACAACAATGATGCATAATAACCTCCAATTGGTACCAAAAATCTTATGACCAATAATCTATGAAAACCTGCAAAAAGACAAACAAAAAGAGAGAGAAAGAGAGAAAAATTATCAAATAATTAGAGGTGCGAATAGTTTGGAACAAAAAGAGATGCGAGGAGTGGGAAAAAAACAGTTTCAATTAGTGAACGGTTTCGATTAGTAAACAATTTGAATTTGAATTTGCAGGTTAAGGTTTTCTTATGTGCGTGCGCCTATTTTCTAGTTTAAAATAATTTTAACTCCAACTATTGTGTTTATGTCAATTGTGATTTTAAATAAATTTGAAACTCCAACAAAGTTGGAGAATTGTCCAAATAATTTACACATGTCAATTTAAAGTTATGCCACTTGTCATGATAACCTTGCTTTGCCTCTCCTATTATATATAAATAGATTCATGCATCCGTAAAACAAATATACAAGGATATTATTAGCTTTACTTTAACAAAGACCAAAAAATAAAGAAGAGGTAATGCTTATATATTTTTGGCGAAATGGCTTCTTGGCCACTTAAACTTGTCGGGTATTTTAAAGCCGATACATAAACTTTTTATTTTTCCATTTGAACCTCGAACTTATTTTTTCCGTAACTAATAAACACATTTGACCATTGACCATGCCTATGTGGCATTAGTCGGTCATAATCAACAGCTAGCGTGAGGAACACGACGCACTGGAGCGGGAAAAATCCCTTCCCAACGCCCAACAGTAAGAAAAATTATAAAAAAATATGGCCTTTGCAGCTCAACAAAAAAAAGCCCTTCATTCCATGCTAGCAAGTAAACTCACCCACCTCAAAATCCCAGATTCCTCTTCTACTGATCTAGACTTTGATTTCTCTGAAGTTTTTGGTCCTCATACTTCTTCATTCCCATCATCATCTTCTAATTTTCTAACAGACCCACAAATCATTCACCCCATGGGAGCTGCAAATTATTATTGTATTTTGGAATCGCGAGTTTCAAATACTTCTTTGGCCTTAATCTCTTCATTTTTTATAAGAATTACAGAGTCATCACTTCCAGCGTAAGAGGCCGCACAAGCAGAAATGGTAACATCTTTCCCAAGTTTCATCCTTTTTCTCAAACCATTCCTTCTGAAATATTTTTCCTTGTACGAAAATTGCAGGCTTTCTGCACTTGGATAATTACATCCTTCAATAACTAATTTGTAAATCTTAAAATGGTTATTTTTCAGGTCGAATGTCACTAGCCCGTTCTCGTCATCCAAGATATGGAAACACCCATCAGCAAAAGTAGCACCCCTAACCATCCCAAAAAGTTTATCTCCAAGATCAAATTCATACTTCACCCACAAGCTAACTCCACGTTCTAGCATATATACTTCCAAAATACGATAATGATTTGTCACAACTTTAAAGAAAATAAATTCTGCGACAGTGCTGATCGGAAAATTTCTCCGTCAATCTACCTAGCTAGAAAAAAAATAGAGAGAGGAGAAGACGAAGAAGAACCTAGGAAGGGAGTGATGATATGGAAGTAGAAGAAAGAGTTGCAGGTGTGTGTGGGTGGGGGCAGGGGGGGACGAGATGGGAAAGAACGGGGAAGGGGAAGAGGAAGCTGGAAGGGTTTAAGTGTTTTCTTTTTTATTGTATTTATTTTTATTTTTAAAATATAAATATAGGTGACAATTTTTATAAAAATTACACACGTCATTAGTTGGGTGGGGTCTTAGTTTTGGATTGGTCAATTGCTGACTGGATGGACACGTCTGTGTATGTGTAATACACGCGCATAGGCTTAAGGGTCAGATGTGTTTATTAGTTATGAAAAGTTCGAGAGTTCAAATATGAAAACCCAAACTTTGTGTATCGGCTTTCAAAAGCCCTACAAGTTTAAGTGGCCAGGAAGCATTTTTTATTGCAACAAAACTGGGGATTGACAAATATGAATAGTTAAAGCTTATTTGGATGGTTGTTATGTATCGTTTCATAATGTATTGTATAGTGTTATATAATGTATCGTATAGTGTTTTATTGTACTGTATCATTTTGATGTATACAATATTTGAATAGATTGTATTGTTTGTCGTTATTTCATGATGTCGTGCACCGACAATATAAGAAATAAACTTGCAATATTATAAAGAAAAAGTAAGGTACGAGATAGAATTATTATATAAAAAGGTAAGGTAAAAAACAAAATATAATTATTTAATAATAAGGAATGGCAAGATGAGAGGAAATACCAAATCGATCGTTCAATAAAGTAGCATTTTTCGTCGTTACGTAATGACGGATTTAACAATAAAATACAATAAAATTTACGTAACAATAAAAACAAACACTGTATTTAAAGTAACAATACTATACAATACAACATGGAACAAACATCCAAACAAGGACTTAAAGGGGTGGATGATAATGGTGTTGGATACTGCCACTTTATGTATACTAGTCCTCAAGTTACACAAGTCAAGAGGCGCATTAAACAGAGGAGACATGTTATACTAGGACAAATGAATCGCTAAAACGCCCCATTGCTGCAAAAAACACATACACATTTACCTCATTCACAAATGAGCTTGCATTTACCACAAAATTAAAGATTAATATGCACATCATTGTGACAACTGCTGCCCCTACTCCCCCCACCCCCCCCCAAAAAAAAAAAAAAAAAAAAAAAAAGAACCTCATCTATAATTATTTACCTCATTTACAAATGAGCTTGCATTTACCAAATGGAAGAGAAAACGAAATTAAAGATTAATATGCACGTAACTGTGGCAACCAATTTACAGTATGCGAAGGTATTGAATCGTGCTGCATGGCTAACCGAACAAAAGCTTGCGTCTAGCAGACTTCGAGTAGTTTCGGATAGGTTCTTTATCTCTCTCTCCAGAAGTATCCGCACTAATCTTTGAACTTCCAGTTTCCCTCTCCCCAGGCGTCGCCTGGATTTTAGATGATCGGTAGAAGTTGGTGATGCCGAGTTGAACGCCTCTCGGTGATTCTGAATTTTCAGGCTTCACTGATCTTTTTCTACTTGATTTTATTTCTTTTAGCTCCTGGGATATCATTAATGAGTATTTGGTAAATAAAACAAACACCATTGCAGAACGGAATGGAGCTGGGGGGATCAAAGTCGGGTAGAGAAAAAAAATACATCATTGTTCACCTTCTCTCTAAAGAACTGGGAAACCTTTTCTGGAAAAGCATTCTGTACAAGCTCCATATTTTCTTCAGTTGACAAAAAGCTGCACCCATCCTTGATGTGAATCTTCACAACATCAGGCTCGTTGAGCAAATCTATCGACTCGTCATCAGCTATCCTCAGCACCTGCTCTGTATCAGGGTTTTCAGAAGGGATGCAGATTTCATTGCTCACTTCGCGTGTCGTTTTCTTCCAATTGATTACGTAAAATTGATGTCCATATCTTGTCTTCACCCGCTGAATGGAATCAAATTCATATTGTTCGCATAATAATTGATCTTTTGAATTTGAGGCCACGTCTCTTAGAAATATGGTGGATAACATAGGAAGCATTCTTTGTCGGGTATAAGATGGCTCCCAATGCTGATAATAAGCCAGATAATCAACTAGCATATCTGTCTTTGGACTTGCCCATGTTAAATGATAATCACCATCTGCTACAAATATTGCCATGGCGGTGAATAAGGTATAGAAAAATATAGGAAAAAGAAAAGAAGTTGTCTTGAATTGATTGTAGACAATATGCAAGAGGACTTGTATAGTTGGAGTTTAGACTATTAAAATAAGGTAAATTTGGACTAAACGTGAAATTAGGAAATTTTAGACCTGGAAAGTTTTCAAATTAGTGGATTTCTATTTCAATTTTCAGATAAGGAGTCACTACCCAAACTCTGATATTATGAAGAAAAAGAAGAAAAGAAGATATTTCCGGGACATTGACCTTAAAATATAATGTCAGATGAAACTCAACCACCAAGTTACTATGGAAAACAGAAGAGAATAAGACTTTCCGAGGCAGTGACAAAAATTTACTATTCAAAGAATTTACTATTCAAAGAAGCGACTCAATACCCAACCCTTCAATATCAAGAGAACAAAGAGGAGAGAAGAAGCTAAGAGAATGTCTTCCTTTAAATTGTATACTAGTTTTTATTCACATGCAAACTGTACTAGTTTTTCCAGTCTCTTTCGCTAAATATACACGTATCGTTTTATCATTGCCAGTTTACTCACCAGATTGCAGGTGCTTGTTCAAGTAAATTTCTGTAATCTCATTGTTTGGGAAATTCTGCTCTGAGGCAATCATTCTGCAAACTTTAATTTGCCAATTCTCATTTCTTTTCTGTTCTTTTTCTTTATTATCCTGTCATATTAGTCCAGAAGAAAATGCCCGAATAAGAAGTCTGACAGGATTACATATTAAATAAAAGATCAATGAAGCAGGGTGTTTCAGATGTACCAAATCACATGAGGAGCAATTACACTTGAAGCCCGACGGTTTCTGAATGCAACCCTCGTCGGTAGTGGAACTGCAATACTGACAAGCAAACTTGAGGTGAGCTTTCTTGCTGCCAGGATGCCCACAGAATGAACAGTGTCGCACTTTGGTCTTCCGAGGGCTCTCATCTGAACTGGGTATAAAATTACAGTCTAAGTTGACATCACGCTGAAGCACCTGTACATCCCCTCTGCCTATTTCCTGCAACCTGAATAATGGACAATTAAACAGTAAAGGGCACTCTCAAACCACTAACCATAGTCTTTATAGCAACACTTTGAATACAAAGAAAAATCTCCACTGACTCTCCTCGTCCAAAAATCCACCTGCTCATTCAGTTCAAATGTAATACATACCTACATAAGATCTTATCTTCACCGAAAGATTTGACAAAACGAAGTGCTGTTTCAACTCCGATCCCAGGTACACCACTCAAGTTGTGGTCATTTCCTACCAAAAGTGAAATTGCTATCAAGTGATTCCTCGTCAGCCCAAGACCAGACTCAATATCTGACATGTGATAGCACTCAAGTGGTTCCTGCACCAAAAATTAGATGCATCTTCATGAAAGAGTAAATCAATATACACCATGTGATAGCAGTCAAATGGTTCCTTCACCAATTTGTGGGCATTTCCCACCCGAAAGGCATGATACTGTAAACTTATTTCACTAGATAAACACTCTGAAGGTCTTTCCTACAACACAAAGTTCTTGAACATACTTATCAAGAGTTACTGTAGCATATGATAGAAACTATTTATCAACAACGCAAGAAAGGTAAGAAAATTTTAAAGTACTAGTACTAAATATCAATAAGAAACTACAAGAACTACAAAAGAGTGCCATTAGAATACTTTATCTCTTTTATAAACTGCTCTTTATAACTACTATAAATTGTTATCAAAAAAGGGTAGCCCGGTGCACTAAGCTCCCGCTATATGCGGGGTCTGGGGAAGGGCCGGACTACAAGGGTCTATTGTTATCACATGAAACATATATTACGGACATTGGTGCAGAAACCAGAAAAAAGCTTAAATCATAATGTCATTCTTTAAAAATTGATGTTATAAAATTAACTTTATTGTAGAAGTAAAAGAATATTAATAAAGAGCAAAGAAACAAACTTGCATGCAGTAGAAATATGCATCCAACATATCCCATAGACCGAAAATAAAAATGAAAGGGAAATAAATTTACGAACACAATAAAGAAGAGTTTAAATCTTTCATATGCCCATACCACATTTACTTACAACATTAGAAAAAAAGAGTTTACACATGCATATGTTTTTTTAAATAAGTAAATTTGCATGTCTTGTACCACATTAAAAAAACCTGTGAACATCGTAATAGCATCTGCTTTAACCATGACGTCATGAGAAAGGAGATTCAAAACATACTTACTTTGGAGTTGGGTAGGATATTTTTTATAACACATTTGGCTCCAAAAAGAAATGCATCGCTATCAGCAGTAATACAAGCATCAACTTGTCCTTCTTGATTCAATTGTGCGCAGAGTGCTTCAGCTTCTCCTTTTGCTTTTAGGACTGGCACCCCAAGTAGTTCAAGAAGCTCCTATGGAACAGAGCCATTTATACTTTAGCTAACAACTGAAACACGATAATTTAGCAGCTATATGTGTGAGGGAAGGTAGAGATCACTCAAACCATCTGAAGAATAAGAACTTGCATGAGTGTGGTGGCTTGTAAAAGTAAAGAAGAATCGATAAAGTCAATGATAAGAGACTGTGCTGCCTGTAAAGGAGATTAGGGCTAAAACATTCCCACATTTTCCAGGGATCAAGCTAAACAAAATTCAATCTTTCAATTTTTCTCCTCTAATACAAGTTATATACATGATCTGCCTGAATTGACCTTGTAGCAATCTGAAATGTGGAGTTGGATTAAGTCACATCCTTCTCGTATTTCCAGTAACTTCTACTTAAAATTACACCTATTATCTAAAAAGAGTGAACGATAAAGCCTTTGCATGTTTGTGGAAAACAGTCAAAAGCAGCATGAAAGACAATAAAATTTGCAATATTCACCCTATGTTTAGTCAGTGAAAAGTGAGATATTAAGGCACGGTACAATACTATAAAAGAATATGATGACTTATCTTACTTGCTGCTTTAAAATAAAGCATGTGAATAGCTCCTACTACCCAATTTCTCGGCTTTATGTTATCCAAAAAAATTCTCAAAGCCCACTCTTTGCTATAATAACAAAGACTTGTTGGTGACAACTACTTTTTACAGATTAAAGAGCCCTAGACAAGTATAATACTGAATAACAGTGACAATATCAGTTTAAAGTAAAAAAAAATGTACTAGTACGAACTCACCACACATTCTTGTTCGCATTTTTGAAATGCCTTGTTCCTCTCAATTGAAATGCCCTCCTCAGCCAAAGGCAAACTCGATAGATCAATTCCAGATGCCCGAAAAAAACGTGCAATCCTTGCCTGAGACTTAAGCGGTGATGCAGTACCATCCGCCACGAAAACAGGAAATGCCCCAAACTACAAAAAGAAAAATCATCACAGACAACATTTCCTCAATACTAAAGTTGGCAGAGAAGCATCTATTTGAAAAGTCTTTACAATGAATGTTCTTTCTTATGTTCATAAGTTCTTTAAATTAACTCCACCTATTTAAATTGATCGATTAATTTACTGTCTTAACAATGATGATCAAAGATACCGTGCATACATTTGTTCAGTATGCTCAATAATACACACACACATAAAAAGATTGCTCTTTTCTTTTAAGAAATAGAACACAAACCCAGAAAATGTTGTTCCCTCAAAAAAAAAAGAAAAAAGAGTTCAACTTGGTAGTTGGGTGCATGTAAGTATAGTGTGTACCTTAGAAAAGAGATTGATGGTACGGAAAAAAGTGAGTCTGATATGAGGATTACGAATGTGGGCTTTGACTGCAGTTTCTTGCTGAACAATCCAATATGACAAGTCCACTGCTACCCGTTTGTTTCTCAAGAAATCAAACCCTTCTGCTCGACCATACGGTTTCAGCAATTCCCAGAAGTTTCCACCCACCCCCATTTAATACTCGCATCAAGTTATTATCTTTCAGAAATTG
This sequence comes from Nicotiana glauca, assembly GCA_026770625.1. NCBI lineage: Eukaryota > Viridiplantae > Streptophyta > Magnoliopsida > Solanales > Solanaceae > Nicotiana > Nicotiana glauca. The sequence continues at coordinate 10,216 of MU668929.1, forward strand.
GAAAAAGATATCTTCAAATATTGCAACTTGAGAGAGAGGATGAAGAAGAAGGGGATTTTTAGCCGTTGTAGAATCGCTTGGGCTCTTTTCTTGTGATAAGCCCAATGTTAAACAATTTCTTAGAAATGGCACCAGGTAGCCACTTTTAGCATCCCTATTTAAGAATATATTTAATTTTTTAAAGGAATTTTTACATTCCTATGCCACGTCGAAAACTTTATTACCCTCAATATTTAAAGTTTGACTTAATTACACTCAGTATACCAAATTACCAATTATATACCATAATTAATTTAAATATATAATTAATTGACAGTTTTTTACTCCTTAATTAAAGGTGTCCATATTTCTCACGTTTCTCTCTCCCCTTAATTCCTAAGATCTGACCAGCGCTGTTTTCCCCCTCTCATTTCTTTCTCTTCTCCATTCCTTCTTCTTCTCAAAAAATACAAAGATGAGACCCATTTTTCGTAATCAGATTTTTAGCCAAAGAGATTCAATATGAAACTCATTGTTTCGGTTATTGTAATTTCTGGTAATTGTCAGATATTATTCTGAATTTTAACAACTACGAGATCGAGAGTAGATGTATGACACAGAAGACTTCCTCAATCGATCAATCAACAATTCTCAATCCTAAATTTATGGGGTAGGCATATGAATCTTCTGTAACCTCCGACTCCATTTTGTCTATATTATTTTAATATTAAATAAATTATCTTTTTAGGCAATTTGGAGGTTCTTTAAAGGTAGAGATTCTTCAAGTGTCACACTTATCCGGTATTGACACACAAGTTCTAGACCAAACTAGAAAAAAACTTGGTTAACAAATATCTGACCCAATATAAGTGTGACAGTGTGGGTGCAATTGTAGTTTATTTGTAGTTTTTGTAGAAATTTTGTAGATGAAGAGTAAATTTTGTAGTCAATATTTTTTTTAACATAAGATTGTAGTTTAATTGTAGTAATTTTGTAGATACCCTTAAAAACAATACAACTTTATACAATACTTAAACTGATTTGTAGTTTATTTGTAGTTTTTTTTGTAGAAATTTTGTATATGAAGAGAAAATTTTGTAGTCAATATTTTTTTTAACATAGATTATAGTTTAATTGTAGTATAAATGTAGTAATTTTATAGATACCCTTAAAAACAATACAACTTTATACAATACTTAAACTGATTTGTAGTTTATTTGTACAAATTTTGTAGACAAAGAGAAAATTTTGTAGTCAGCATTTTTTTTCAACATAGATTGTAGTGTAATTGTAGTATAAATGTAGATATCCTTAAAAACAATACTGCTTTATACATATTTAAACTGATTTGTAGTTTTTTCCCCTCCCCTTAAACTGATTTGTATTTTGTAATTTTGTAGTTCCCCCCCCCCCCTTTCTTCATCTCCTCCATTCCTTCTTCTTCTCAAAAAATACAGAGATGAGACCCATTTTTTATAATCAGATTTTCCCCATTCAATTTTTTTTAAGGTTAGTTTAATTGTTACTTTCTATGTTTAAATTAAAATAATTAAAATGGGTGGAATAATTTTTTTTGAAGAGAAAATTAAACTGAAAAAAGAAAGAAAGAAGAACTGAATTTTCCAAAAGAAGGTAAACAAGAAAAAAGGTAAAAGAACAAAAAACGAGGAGGCAAAAACGGAGAATTTCATGAATAGAATATAAGCGTTTGTGTAAAATCAATTAGAATATTTTGTTTCCTTATTTGTAGCGCGCCTATTTAGGAAGATTCAACTACTAATAATTAGTAATTAACAAATGATATAAAAATTGTAGAAAAAATATGGACAGGACGGGTAAATTAGAAAATATGCACATATTTGATAATAAAATTTTATATATGATATAGGAAAGAAAAAATTCTATTTTTAAAAGCTATTGTTTAATCGATTTTGACTTCGGATCTGATTGTTTGAACCGGCATAGTCTAATCTCATATCCACGAGCAAAAGTTTAGACTTTAGACCCTTTGATTCTGAGGCCGCTAACTTTTAAATCTTCATGAACTTCGACTGGTTTCATGGGTCCTAAAAATGGCTATTTGTGCACTTCGCCCTAGGTTGGCCCATGATTTGATGTAAATGGATTACTAGTAATATATTGGGAAACTTACACAAATATCTCAAATAAATTTTAACTTATCAACCTCTAGCTATTAGTCATAGACTTACCAAAACTAGCCAAGAAAAATTGAAAAATTAATTAATAGGGTTCTTTCTCTCAAAGAATCACATAAAAAAATCACCTTCCATATTTTTAAACATGATTAGCAACATAAGATGCTAGACGGAAAGGAAATTTCATGGATGGGGTAGTAAGTAAGGTAATGAAATACAAAAATTTATACAATCTTCTAAAAATCTAAACAAAAAAGGAACTTTTTCAATGGGCATAGTTGGAATTCATTGAAAATATATAAATAAGTCAATATATAAAATTTGAGGAAGATTGGAGGTGATTTGGACTGATTTTGTATTAAAATTCGTAATTAAATCGATTTAAAAAAAGTCTTCTACGATACATGTATCAAACATGTATCACCAATGTATCTCACATACAGGTATACATGGACATACATGTGATATACAATTGATACAAATATGATACATATGTGATACATAAATGATACACAATGTGATACACATATCATTTTTTTTCATGTTCAGCTTTTACTTCGAATTTTCAATTCAAACCACCTCAAAACTTCACCAAATCATCCCAAAACTGAGATTCAAACTCCTTAAGTTGTACCCAATCTATTCTAATAACACCCACTCAAAGCAAAGCAACAATTTGATATTTTTTGCTACAAATAGCTAATTAGCTAATTAGGCTAATATTAGTAATATTTTATCAATTGACCAATTTTTATAATGAGCTACTTATAAATGGACATAGCTGGTAATTTTCCTAATATATATAAACAAAAATACCAATCGGATTTATCTTCTATCCTTTATAGCCGATATATATAAATTATACATTGGTTATACAATATTATCCCCACAACACATACGCATAATATATATCGAGCAACTATATAAGCTAATTCTTCGATAGAAAGATGCAATCAAAGAAATGAGGTTTTTGCTCCTACCGAAGTTAAGCAATGTAGCTTATGAAAGTTTCTAAGATTTTTACTAATATTTTTTTAATGAAAACAAAAAGGAAAATATGGAAGCGGACAAGAAAAATCTTTAATTAAGGTTTACTCCTTTCGTCCAGAAAAGATGGGATTTTACTATTTGCAGAATAAAAATATTTTTAACTATTATAATTTGAAATATTAAGAATAATTAAATAAAATAGCCGGCCATCCAATCATTTAAACTAAAAATTGCTAGCCGATAAAGGTATAATATATGCATAATTTATGTACTATATATAAAATTATGTTTCATCTATTAGAGCTGTGCATTTGCATCGAATATCCGAAATCTGAATCGATCTCACTTTTATATTTTCGATTTCGGATTATGTTTATTAAAGTTTCGAATACCTGAATCGAATTCGAATTGGTATAATTTTAACCCGATTCAATCTGAAATTTAAAATTATTAGGGCATGTATAAATACTAAACTTTAATTTCGGATAGCCAGTACTTACTTTGCATCTTCCTCAAAGTTATTACCTTTAAAATTGATAGATTTACCAACATTGGCACCATGTACCTTCATAATTGCATAAACATAATTTTTTCTGCTATATTGCCTCTTTTACAAAGATAATATAAGTATCCATTTTGCAACTTAGAGGCATAATAATTCAAACCTCCAGAAAAATACTTTCTTAGATATGCAATGCTAATAAAAGGGATGAAAAGCAAATAGATGTTTGTGTTAGCACAGATAAGGTAGATGCATTAGCCAGCTAGATTAGCAATGTCACGGACTAGAACAAAATTAAAGAGAATAACATATTTTGGGATAATTTTTTGAATTTTATTAATGAAAAATGATAACAAATTACAAACTTAGAAGGCAAAATTAAGCTAAGCTAACTAAATGGTACTCGACTACATAGCTGGAAGATTTGCAGAAATGTAGAGAAGAAGAAGCTAGAATCCGAAGAGAGAGAAGAAGAAGAAGTTAGAATCCGAAGAAAGAGAAGAAGAAGGAAAACATGAGAGAAATGAGTGGGGAAGAGTGTGAGACCTGTAATCCGTCAAGCTCCAATCTCTCTCTCTCTCTCTCTCTCTCTCTCTCTCTCTCTCTCTTTATTCGTTTGATTTATAACAACCAGTTGTCGGCATGGCCCAATCTCGTCCCTTGCTACTCAATAATGGAAAGTCAATCGTGGCTATTGTTTTCAAAAGTTAGTTAATCCTTCTTGTCGCATCAGCACGTGATCAAACCTAGCTAACAACACCAATTTACTCCTACTCTTCTACAACTTAGGTCATTACATACCCTCTCCCTTCAAATCATCCTTGACCTCGAGGATGAGGATCAAAGTTAGGAATTTTTTCCTGATAAAGTGGTAATCCTTCCATGTTGCATCTTCTGGTGGCAAATTAGACCATTGCATTAATACTTTGACAATTGTTGCATTGTTCTTCTTCACCATCTGTCTTTGTAGGATTGCAACTGGTTTTGCTAGCAATTGTCCATCCTCACTAGTGCTAGGTACTACAGTTTGCACGACTACCCTATTGCCAACCTTCCTCTTAAGGAGGGATACATGGAATACCGGGTATACCTTAGACTCTGGAGGTAGTTCCAATCGGTAAGCTACTTGACCAATTCGAGCAAGTATATTGTAAGACCCATATTATTTAGAACTGAGCTTCAGATTCTTTCTTTGTGCAATAGCTATATGGCTTAAGTTTTAAGTAAACCATGTCACCAACTTGGAACTCTCTTTCAGTCCTCTTCTTGTCAGCACAATATTTCATCCTTTGTTGTGCCTTACTCAGGTTGTCTTTAAGTAATTGTTCCATTTGTTGTGATTTCATGACAACATCTTTAGCAGTTGGTACTACTGTTTCAAGGAGTGGGCCAATGGATAAGTGAGGTGGAGAATAGACATATAAGGCTTCAAAGAGAGTACATCTCAAGTTGGTATGGAAGTTGGCGTTGTACCACCATTCGACATCACTTATCCACTGCTTCCAATTAGTAGGTCTGCTAGCAGTCATGTATCTGATATAATTTTCCAAACATTTATTCACCCTCTCAGTTTGGCCATCACTTTGTGGATGATATGTTGTAGTATAATGCAACTGAGTGCCTAGTAACTTGAACAACATTTGCCATACTTAAGAAGACTGTGTCCCTATCAGTAACAACGGACTCAGGTGTGCCATGAAGTGTATGCACTCTATTCCAGAACAAGTAAGCTATTGTTGTAGCAGTATAGGGGGTGATATAGAGCCATGAAGTGGGCATACTTTGTCATTCTGCCCACCATCACTAGTATCACATCTTTGCTTCTCAACTTAGGCAACCCTTCAATGAAATCCAAACTACTATAACTCCATGCTTGGTTGGGAATGGGAAGGGGTTGCAACAGACCTAGATAAGCCACATTGACATCCTTACTCCTGACACACGCATCATAGCTAGCCACAAAATTAATAACCATTTGTTTCATCCCAGCCCAATAGAACCGCTATGATAGCCTCTTGAATGTTCCCAATTTCCCAGAATGACCATCCATTGATGAGTCATGGAAGGTAGCAATCAGTTGTTGTCTTAGGTATCCATTAGTTCTAATGTAAATCTTCCCCTTTTTTCTTGAGCATATGAGAGGAATAATGCCACAGACTAAGACCTTGCAAGTCAACTGTCAGCTGAGTAATTAGATCCATAGCTTGAGGATAACCATCATAACTTGAAGCTATTTCCTACATTCATGAGGGAACTGAAGTGCTGATAGTCATGAGTTGTGCAACCACTTGTGGTAGATTGGTGCTCACATCCTTATATTATCTAGAAAGAGCATTAGCCACTCCATTTTCAACACCTTTTTTATATTTTATCTCATAATCGAGCCCCAATAATTTTGCCAATCCTTTCTGTTGGACAACATTGGTGAGCCTTTGCTCCAATAAATATTTCAAGCTATGATGGTCAGTTTTGATTAAAAAAAATATTTAAACTCTAGGTAGTGTCTCCATTTATCTACTGCATTCAGTAGAGTCATGTACTCCTTCTCATAAATGGATTTGTCCCTGTGCCTTGAGGCTAGGACCTTGCTAAAATAGGTCCCTGACCTATCCCCCCCCCTCCCGCATTAGTACAACCCTAATTCCACTATGGCTAGCATTTGTTTCCTCTATGAACTCCTTAGAGTAATCAGGCAATATCACTAATGGGGTAGAAGTTATAGCAGACTTGAGTGTTGAGAAAGATAGTTCAGCCTCTTCACTCTATTTGAATGAATACTTCTTGAGAATATCATTAAGTGGCCTACATATGGTACCATAACTAGCAACATGCTTCCTGTAATAATTTTTCAGACCCAAAAAACCTCTGAGTGGCTTAACTGAACTAGGCCTGGGCCATTCAACCGTGGCTTGTATCTTGGCAAGATTAGTGGAAACACCCTCCTTAGTGATCACATGGCCTAAATATTCAACTTGAGCCTGCCCAAATGAACACTCAAATTTTTGGAAAATAGAGAATGGTCTCTCAGCAAGGCAAACACAACAGCTAGATGTTCCGCATGCCTTTCTAGTGATTCACTATAGATAAGTATGTCATAAAAAAAACTAAGACAAATCTTCTTAAATGTGGTTGAAAAAACATGATTCATCAGTGCTTGGAAGGTTGCAGGAGCATTTGTCAATCCAAACAGCATAAACTTGAACTCATAATGGCCCATATGTGTTCTAAAAGAAGTTTTAAATACATCTTCTTCCCTCATTTTGATCTGGTGATAGTCAGCTCTCAAATCCACCTTAGAAAAGATTACAAACCACGAAGCTCATCCAATAAATCATCCACAACAGGAATTGGATATTTATCTTATATAGTGATACCATTTAGCTCCTATAATCGACACAGAATCTCCATGCCCCATCCTTCTTCTTAACAAGATGAGCTGGGGAAGAAAAAGGTGATTGACTCTGCTGAATAATGCCATTTGTCAGCATCTCCTTGACCTACCTCTTTAGTTCATTCTTCTGATAATAGTTGTACCTGTAAGGCCTCAAACTCACAGGCATGGCACCAGGTTTGAGAGGAATTGAATGGTCCGATGCTCTAGTAGGAGGTAGTGACTTAGGCTCAGTAAATACATCATCATACTGCCCTAGCACTGCTTGGATAGCTTCTTCCACTTGAGCTTGTCCGGTGGCCACCGTTGAGTTTATCATGAACAAATGAGCTAGGAGTGCTTGCCCTTTCTTAATCATATTGCCATAGTTTTATTGAAAATCATATTTAACTTGCCTTCATGTGGAATACCATGCAGCACCGGCTTATCTCCGTTTCTCCCAATGGTAACATAATTCTTCTCATGATCAAATTTAGTGGGGGTGTACCGTGAAAATGGTAACGATAATTAAATTTATAAATGAGATTCTAAAAATATGTGATCTATTCCCGAGCTAGTTTGTTAAGGCAGTTAGTGTTAAAAAAGTGAAGTATAATGATGAAAAGAAAGTTAAAATGAGGTAGCAATCGGACCAGTAGGGGGCTATTGCCCGAATGAAAAGTCGGCCTACGGGGACCTCGGGACCAAGATTCGAACCGAGCTCGAGCTATCGAGGGCAATCAGGAATGGGATAATAGGTAGAAGTATGGCTAAGCAAATCTCTAAGTTACCAATATTGAGCAAAGTAGCGAAGAACAAATAAGAAAATGATAAAATGCTAAGGCAAGTGAGAATGAACAATTTAGAAGAAAGAGTGAGAGAGAGAGAGAGAGAGAGAGAGAGAGAGAGAGAGAGAGAGAGAGAGAGAGAGAGAGAGAGAGAGAGAGAGAGAGATTATTGCACTTGTGGAGAAATGGAGAAACATCAGTACCCTGCAAGGTGGGATGAGCCCCCTTTATATAGGAGGGGAACTCGTCAATAAGTACATGTGTATTAATTAACAAATACAGAGATGGGATGGCTTGACGTGGTGCCTCATCGTAGGCTCTAGATAGGCAGGCCTGCCAAACATAACCATGTGCCTAAGGGGCTCCCCCCATCTTGGTTTCGGCCTCTGTTTCCTTTAAGTCGGGCTTGGACGAGCCACGAAGTCGAGAACTTGATCGCGGCCTCCCACCCTCTGGATCTTGGGGTAAGCCTCCGAAATGTCATAATAGCAAAACATCAAGTCTTCTGATTTTACCACGTATAGATAATATCCGTATTTCCCATATCGAACTGATGGGAAATGATTCTGACACTTGACTCCTCGAGCTCCTTATGGCGACATTATGTTGGCGATTCAAATCGTGGCACAATCTTTTGTGATAGATGGCATATCTCATAGGTTCCTGCTCAGTATTTTGTCATTTTAGCTCCTCAAGGTAAAAGTACTGCCGTTGATTTGATATTTCAAGGATGCAATAATTGCATTCATCGGTCAATCTTCTAGAGCCTCGATGACTGTGTCATTGCCCCTATAAATGAGGGTGTTCTGGCATTATTTACCCTGTCTCAATACTTCCGTTGGCATGCTTGCCTTTTTATTCTCATCATCTTTTGGTGCCCTTGAATATCATGTTCGGGGTTTATGAACTTAAAGCTACCCAGGGAAGTTCCCTTAGACTGCATCATGGCCTCCTGCGGTACCTCTCTTCATCGAACATAAATGAGCCATCCCGCTAATATTGCAGTCGTCGGTATGTTGGCCTTTGCTGCTGCTGATGGCCCGAGGTGGTGATGGATAGGGAGTCGGTCCCCCTCTCATGTAGGTAGTTGTTAGGATTATGTACCGCTGCTCAAAAGGGGGCTTGGATTATCTACCTCTGCTCACCTTCATACCCCGGATCGACATGGAACTCTACTCTGAGCTGGGTGCTTGCACGACTCGATGCTCCAATAAGTGAATTCCAAGTAGCCGTGCAAGTGGGACTAAGGGTTTTTCGGTCCGCTGTCTCTCTGAGGCTTCCTTAGCCAAAGAAGTTCCTTCATCTTCGGAGAGCTATTGTATTTTTTCATCCCTCCCCACTCCTTGGTTCGTCTTTTAGAGATATCAGTGTGGAAACCTGAGGCAGGGCTTCCGAAGGCGCTCTGGGAGATATTTTCTTTGAGGTCATGTTCTTGGGGAATGTGGCATTTGGAAGTGTTGACGCCACGGCGGATCGCCGACTGCTTAGACCAGGACCCGAACCTTTATTACACCCTTTTGCTTCTTTATTTCTGTGTAGAGACCCTTCGTGGACTTTTATAATCGTATGCTATGGCCCCTCGGGCGCTATTGTATGCAAAATTTCATAAATAAGAATATATTTTACTGACTTCTGTTTTCCTTATTTATTTTGTCTTTGTATTCTCTCATTCCCTTCGAGGCTCTTTGAATGCCTTCTTTTGTTTGTTGGCTGCTAATATTTGTCGTGAGCATTCATTCTGGTCTTTAGCTGACCAACATGGCTCTCCTCCGACCCATCATCATACTTCAGATCAATGGTGGACTGATCTGACAGGTCTGGGCTATCGAGGCCCTTTGAGTTGTTTGGAGATCATGCATTAAATTTCGGGGCCTTCAAGAACGTTATTTCGGATAAAGGTCACCCTAGAGCACCCGGGAGTCCCTATTGATCTTGAGGTAGATAATCATTTTTAGAATGTATAAGATTGGCTTCTGTTAAGGAGTTTGCTCATGCTTCCGGCGCTTTCTCGGATCTTCGTGGAGCTTTGGCGATCAAAACTTCCAGTGCTTACTCTTCTTCTCAGGGGGAGAGGATCACGAGACTAGGTGCTTGACTTGCGTCAAGTGTCGGTATTTAAAGCTTATCGAGGCCTGATTTCTTTGGGCCAGGGGCTCTTGGCGTAGAGTGCTGCCTTGAGCATGGAGGTAGTACGAACGACCCCTCGAGTCTTGACTTCTCGTTGGAGGATACTTTTTGGATCAGGTATCGAACCGTCGATTTGTGTCGAGGCTGTTGGCTTCCTGGGGCTTGCCTCGGATAGGAAAATCGTTGCTGCTTCTCACATATAAGTGGGGCAGCTTTGGTTTCTTTGCAGGACTTCACTATTTTTAGGTAGCTGTACTTCTATTTTGGCATATGGTTCCTCACCTCTTTAGGTGAAAAAAGTGTTGGTGCGCGCCCTTGCTTTATTTTGTTAGTTTTACCATAGTCATGGCAATCACTTCGGGGCTGGCATGGCAAAGAGCGGAGAGTGTTGTTCCCGGCACTCGGGAGTCGAAGGATTTCGCTCTGGAGACGACGTCCTTGATAAGAGAGGAACACCTAGAAATGGTGAAGCGATACTGCAGGTAGAGCGAGGGGGTAACACTGCAGGTGATTTCCCTAGATGAAGGCATCACAGACTCCATTGATGGGTTCTTGAGTGTGCACCTATACCATTTTGCATTTGCCCCCCTGATAGGGTTGTGGTTGATTTTTGCCAAAAGTATTGGGTTGCCCTAGCACAGATTCATCTGCCGTTTTGGTAAACGGTATTGATGATAAGATTCTTCGCAGAGAAGGCCGGGCTTGAATTCACGCTTGATCATCTCATCAGGCTATATCGGCCATTTCATCATCGAGGCCTGCTAACCCTGAGGGGTCGTTTGTCCATGCCCTTCATTGTTGATGATGAGGAAGGCAGAGATGCCAGTTGGTTTGTCCGAGTCCGAACAACCGATATTATTCCTATGGCATTTTTGCCATTTCCCGAAGGGTGGAATCATGCACGTAAGTGAGGCGCTTTGGCACTTTTTCAGATTTTGCACATAGCAAAAACCAGCTAAGTAACAGTGTTATTTCCTTTATTACAGCAACTTCGTGGATGCCGGGTGAAGTCCATGATCTGCTCGGCTGGGTCCGGAGGCTAGTGACCCATTCGTCTTGTGACGAGCATAGGTGGCGAGTTGTGCTTCGCGTCAGGTAGGGATCGGAATACCAAGGTATGAGCGTATGATGCTTTTTCCCTTCCTTCGTATACCCGAGGTAACACTTTCCCCTTTCATCTGTACTAGATTCGCCGTTTGTAGACATCGGGCAGTTCCTTGGGGCGAGGCAATATTTTTCCAAAGAGGATAAGGAGTCGTTAGCCTCCGGGCCGAGGGATGATGGTAATAAGAGGGATCGGTGCTTGCAGTGCGATAGAGCCTTTAGCGGTGCTGGTCGGGCTTATATTTTTGAGCACGAGGCGTCTCCTGAGTTCGTTGCTCCCAGAGTGCCTGATTCCCGGCCAACGATTTCTTAGAGTGAACATGCCGTGCCCGAGGCCAGTTATTCTGGGGTCACAGGGGTAGGATTAATAGGAGTGTGTTCTGATTTGGAGGAAATCCGTCGTATTCACTTTGTGGTGAGTTTGAGCATAGTTTACTTGTATCCCGTGTCCTCCTTCCTTTATTGAATTTTTCTTGTGCAGGCCTACAGTAGGCTTATGTCGGAGCTGCTCCATCAAGGGGCCAAGCTCCAAAAAATTCTGGATGAGGACGAATCCCTTAGGCTCCTTTGCAAGGAGAAGGAAGTTGAGCTGCAATATTGGCGATACGAAGCATGCCAGAGCTCAAACTTAGAGAGCTATTTGATGGGGCAGGTAATTTCCTGAAGTACGTGCTTCGCTTATTTCTATCCTTAAGGCTAATTTTCTCTTGCCGTATCAGTTGCAGAAAAGGTGGAGGCCTCAGTACCTCAAAGGCGATGTAAACCGCGTTAGGGCTGCTTGCATGGAACTAAGGCCCCAAGTGCAGACTCAAGCTTTAGAGGAGACGAGCACCTCAGCTAAGTTCCCTGCCTTCAAGGTCAAACTCAACTTGACTCATGACAATGCCAAAGTTCAAGTGGATATGATTGAGAAACTTGAGTCTGATGTCTCAAAGGTCAGAGCCGAGATAATTGATGCCCGGGCAAATGCAGCATTAAGCTGAACCACGGCTGATCGTGAGATGGCAATTTTTATAAAAGATGCTACTGATGCCCAATCCAAGCTGAAGTGAGCCCTCGACTGGGAGAAGAGGATCGAGGAATATGTTCGCCACAGATCCCAGAGAGAGGTACTCGAGGAGGTCAGTGCAAAGGGCTTCATTCTCTCGGAGGAATTGGCTCGAGCAAGGGCGGACGAGCATGACGCTCGGTCACTTCTTGCTAACATTGCAGAGGGAAAATTCAACAAGCTGTAACCCTTTAGTGCAGAATGTAGGCTCTGCCACTTTGTCTCTTTGTCTCCGATGTGCGTAGGGCGTGCCTGTAGGTGGAGAATGCACTTTTTCGTACATGTAATATATGAGAAGAAATTTGAAGCTTTATTTCTCTTTTACCTTTTTCTGTCATTGCTTTCAATCGTGAAGACTGGTTTTGGGTGTTTGATGAGGTCCTTACAGCTTCAGGCTGATCGGAAGACCCATGGGCTCTTATGTGTGACCCTTGGAACGAGTAGGTGTCGGGGCCTCCATGCTTGGCCTGGCTATTTAGGCTTAGTCTCTGAGTTGGGCTTCGACTCGAGCCTTCTTGTCCTCAAATTTCTTGTGCCCTCGTGGGTAGGTAGTAATCATTTTCATCTTTTGCACTTTGGAATTTGTCGCCCTAACTATTTTTGGGTCCAGTTTCCGAGTCACATTGCGATTCGAGCCGTAATCGACCCTTAAATTTCCATAGGTTTCTGATCGGCGATAGTGGCTTTTATGCCATGCCCTTAGGCATATTACATTTTTCTAGTCCAGTCTCTGAGTCATATTATAATTCGAGTTGTAATCGACCCTTAAATTTCCTTATGATTCCGGCTGGTAGTATCGGCAGTTATGCCGTGCCCTTAGGCATATTACAATTCTCGGGTCCAATCTCTGTGTCGCGCTGCGATTCAAATTGTAATTGACCCTCAAATTTCCTTAAGATTCCGGCCATTAATAGTGGCGTTTATGCCGTGCCCTTAGGCATATTACAATTCTCGGCTCCAGTCTCCAAGTTGCATTGCGATTCGAGCTGTAATCGACTCTCGAATTTCCTTGAGATTCCAACCGGTAATAGTGGCGTTTATGCTGTGCCCTTATGCATATTACAATCTAGTCTCCGAGTCGCGTTGCAATTCGAGCTATAATCGACCCTCAAATTTCCTTGAGATTCCGGACGGTAATAGTGGCGTTTATGCCATTTTGTCGTTGAGACCTTTTAGTATGTGGCCCATAGGCTTGCTTAGTTAATTATTTTGGATCTGGTCTCCAAATCGGGTTACGATTCGAGCTCACTTTAATCCTCAAGTTGTCAATTTTCTAGCTGGCGACAATGGCTCCTATGTTATATGGTCGTAGAGCCCTTTCAATATGAGGCGCGTAGGCTTTCTTAGATGGCAACGATGGCTCTTATGCTATTTTTGCCCGTGGGCTTTTTTGTAGGCTTTGTTTTCGCTCGTTAAGATCTTTTATAGTATTTTTGCCTGACCTATCGTCGGTTCTAAAAGAACATTGATTTCAAGTCATTGTCGGCAATGTTTTGAGCACCTCGTAAGGTTTATAACTCATAGGTCGAGTATATCGACGCTCTTTCGATTTGGAGCTGACGTGGTTGGAGCTTATTTTTTGCCTGTTAAGGGAAGCCTGTTTTAACCAGTTCTTTTCGAAGTATATTCGGAGGATTTTTAGCGATAGTCGGGCGTCCCTGAGTCACGTTATTTTTGCTGTATCAGCCATTTTGATCGTAGTCATATACATTTAGCCGTATCCATTTTTGATCCCAAGTGACAGTTTAGGCATCTACACCGAGGGTATGCCCTTTAGGGATTTTTACAATGTATAGCCTAAACTGCGGGATTTTCATGCTTGTTGAGCTCTTACAGTTTGTCATGCCTATTGAGGTCTTACAGTTTGTGTAGAATAGGCCTGGTTATGCCGAGGCTGCCCGTTAGGGTATTACAGTTTCGGATTTTCCAGTGCATGGTGATTGGCGGCAGTCTCCGAGTCATCGAGTTTGTTTAAGCCTGAAGACCGCTTCTTGTAAGCTCTGAGTTGCCTCATAGGGGCTTGATGAGTCCGGTATTCCGACCCTGGGGTCGTGTGGGCGCCGAATTGTTTAAGTCTCTGGGTATCTCGAGATGTATTTGGCATAGAGGCCTTTGCCGTGAATGTTGAAATAGCCTTATGAAATGCCAAAAAGTATTCTTTATTGCTTTACGCAAATATATGCTGTAAATACATGTTGTCCTGTTGTTGTGATTTCGGCCCGCACGAGTGCGGCTTCTCCGATTATCTAATTTGTTTACATGGTTTCATTTTGGAACTTAGCCTGTCATTTTTTGGCCTTTCCAAGAAATGATGTCCTTAAGAGGAGATCACCTCACTTCGTCTGACTGCGGAAGAAAAGGACTGCGATTTCGTCGGATCCCTTTCTTAGGGGTATGTTGCTCCGCTAATAATCTTGTTGGCGGGACCTTCTTTAGGCTGGAAACCCGATTGAAGAAAGAGAGTTCGGCGGACCCCGTAGAGGCCTCGGGTCCCTTAGTGGAGTTCAGAACTTCTTAATGCCTCGGCTGCCTGCCTGCATACATGTTAGTGAAAAGAAGGAAAGGAAATGACAAAGGAGCGGAGTCGTTCTTCCTTGTTGCCGGATGCGTAGGCGAAGTTTCTGGCGCGAGCCCTGATGTAGCCTTCTGCTATGTTTGACTAAGCTTGACCGAAGATGTGATTCTGCTTACCCTTTGATCCCTTTGAGGGCGGCGACATCAATGCCGGCGATGGGTCACATGGTGAGGGATTTTCTCTCGTCGCGTGTATCTCCTTGTCGAATAATTTAGTCCCACCTTTGTCGTGGGGTTTCACCCTTTTGAAGTAGGGTTGAAGTCGCCTCCGGGTGGTGTTTTTGCTGTCGTCTGTATAAAACAATTGTGCCTTGCGGTCTTGGGGTACAGCCCGAGCTCAGGCGGGCTGTATATAGGGAGCGGCCTCCCCAATTGTTGTGGCGATTTGAATCAGGAACCCATCAAAGATTCGAGTCACGGGAGCGATTTTAGTCTGAACTGCCCTATCGACTTTGGCCTGACATCGTAGAAATAGTTGGTCGAGGCACCTGTACTCATAAACACATGATTTATTTGAAATAAGTCAAATGAGGGAGAGGGTTACCAATACGTTAACGCGAGGCCAAGGCAGAATCTCGACATCCCTTCCCTCGGGTGCAAGGGTGTCCTTTGGGATCATTCTCCGGGACCGTCTTTTTCCCGATGATGAGCACTTTTACTCTATGCTTTACGAATCTTTGAGGGGTGCCGTTGTTCATTTACTATCGTGGCAATACACCGTGGCTTGCCGGCTTCATTTTTCCCGATCTTCTTTCTCCCTTGGAGTCAGATCCGAGTCTGTCCGCTCGATGACACTTGGTGGCGATCTTTATTGAATATCATAGTTGTCACTCTTTTGGTCCAGTGACACCGCGCACCTCATGGTTTCCGTTTCAGGCCATGGTTTCCTTGGAGAGGTTTTGGTTGAATAGGTCCCAACTGCCTGGCATTCCTGGTTTCACTTATGGTGATCACGATGCTTGGTAAAACAATGCTGAAATCGTACTATGCCGGGCGAGGTTTTCCTGCCAGCTGTGCCCTGTTGAATCTGGTTCATTGGAGGTCCCTCGAGGGTGCTGTTCTCGAGCTATCTCCTTATTATTGCGAGGTGGGCTGTATCTCGAGTCATTCCTTCTGTTCGCAGTGCAGGGACGATGCCTCCATCCGCTCGGTGTCAGCTTCTTTTTTGGGAGTCTGCCTGGATAGGCCAAACCTGAGGAGGTTCTCGAACGGTCGTCTACGGCCCTGATTTGGGGCTGGTGTCGGGTATGGGCATCTAACCAGGCCTTTTTTGGGTATCTGATTAGGCCTTGCTTGAAATGCCCTAGAGCCATTAGGTATGCTTCGCTTAGGCTTTGGATGAAGGCCTGTGTTGCCTGATCATCCGAAATCGGGAGCGATCTCATTCGTCCTATTAGGGAATGGGGTGAGGCTTCTCGCGACATTTTAATTCTTCTTCGTTCAGCCTCAGGTGTATTGGGCTCTCTCGGTATTGCTTTGATGGTACCGTTGCATGCTTCTGCGAAGGACCACATTGGTATGGTAAGCGGGTCTGTGAGGTACGGTGCCAGGCAATGGCGCTGCATCATGGTTTGTTTGGAGAGAGTATCTCCGAATCTCTTTGACAGGATGGGTTCGAACTGAACATCTTAGAGGTCACTGTCTTCGGGAGATAGTTGCTGTAAGAGCTTCCATGAGCCTGATTCGATCCTTTCGAAGAGGTTCCCCAACATCCTTACCACGGCAGGGTAGGTTGTCGATCCGTCGTTGCTCGACTCTCGGGTACTAGCTCGATGTAAGGAGATATTTCCGATGCTGCCGCGTTAGGAGTCTCGGGGCAGCTTTGTAGCCGAGCGATAGCCAACTTCCGTGTCTGCAACATTCCAAAAATAACATGAAGACTAACTTCCTGTTCTACCTAGGCCGGGATTTTTTGGGCTTCGTATTAGTCAACATGTTGTATGTCATCATTAGCATGCAATGCTTCATTGACCCGTTACACGCCGTGCAAGCCTGCGTCCTCTTGAACGGACCTAGATGCGTTATCGGGGTCCTGTGGTGTTGCGCCAGCCGTTGGAATAGCAATACTTTTTTCTCCGTGATTTGCAGGATATTCATTTTTAATTCATTTATCGATCCGAACATTAACCTGAAATCAAAAGATCTTGGGCAAGAAAAAGTGTGAAAGATAACGTACGTTCGTGTGATGAAACTAACAAGAAAATAATCACTATTATTTTTAGCCCCACGGTGGGCACCAAACTGTTTATTGTGAAAATGGTAACAACAATTAAATTTGTTAATAAGATTCTAAAAATACGAGATCTATTCTCGAGCAAGTTTGTTAAGACGGTTAGTGTTAAAAACGTGAAGTATAATGATGAAAAGCGAGTTTAAATGAGGTAGCAATCGGACCAGTAGGGAGCTGTTGCCCGGGTGCAAAGCCAACCTACGGGGACCTCGTGGCCAAGATTAGAGTCGAGCTCAAGCTATCGAGGGCAATTAGGAATGGGATAACATGCAGAAGTATGGCTAAGCAAAGCCCTAAGTTATCAATATTGAGCAAAATAGCAAAGAACAAATAAGAAAACGATAAAATGCTAAGGCGGCCTTGGGCTAGTGCAAATGAACAATTTATAAGAGAGAGAGAGAGAGAGAGAGAGAGAGAGAGAGAGAGAGAGAGAGAGAGAGAGAGAGAGATTATTGCACTTGTGGAGAAATGGAGCAACATCAGTCCCCTACAAGGTGGTATGAGTCCCCTTTATATAGGAGTGCAACTCGGCTATAAGTACTTGTGTATTAATTACAAAATATGGAGATGGGATGGCTTGACGCGGCGCCTCATCGTAGGCTCTAGATAGTGTAAAGCCCCAAAAAATATTTGCTAAGTAATTTAATATTTCGAGGTGCCAAGGTAGGCTAATTATTTTATTTTGTGTGAAAACGAGGATTAATGATATAATGGATATCAATTGGATATGGTAATACGTGTATAAGTCTTATTATACGTGAATTGGGGTCTAAGGAGAGGCCTAAGTCTAAGCCAAGTTGGAAAATTTCATATTAGACGAAAGTTGTAAATAAGTGTGCACAAGACCTCACTTTGGACGATTATATATACAGTTATATAAGGTGTTGTGTGATGCAAAACCTATCAAATTAAATCCCTTTGAGTCTTGTTTCCAACGCAACAAACCGTTTGTCATTTGGAGGTGTATACAGAAAGTTATGACCATTTTACTCGGCAGGTGTCACTAAACGCGACCACTAGCGTGAAGTCGCACATATTGCGAAGTATTCTGCCTCCCATGCGTGAACATACGCGCGAACACACTGGTAGGAGACTTTTAAACACCCCAAGACCGGGTCTAGAGGGTTCCCAAGTCATTTTTGGAGCAAGGGCTTGCTCTCTCAAGAGGAATCCGTCCCACTCTTCATTTCTATGATCCAAAGTAAAATGTTTGGAGTATTTTGAGTTGATTACTACTCCTAAACACTTATATTAACATGGATTGATCTTGAAAATCCATAGATTTCCAGTCAACTCCTTGAATTTATCAAGAACACCACAAGTGGGGATTCTTAAAATTCTTACTACAAGAGGTATGTCTATCATCTCCAACTACTCTATGGTGATTATTTATGTATGATAGATACATTAGAACTCATGGGATGATGATTGAAAGCCATAAGTGCCTAACCTAGGTTGTGTTGGTTTTAGAGATTGTGAAATGATTTAATTAAGGAGGTTGATGGTTGAGTATGAATGAATGGTCACATATATATATATATTGTTGGAAGTTATAAATTGGTTAGGAATGATGGTAGAGTAAATTGTTGGTTAATGGAGATAGTTGGATGAACCGATACTATAATTATGAGGTGTAAATATCTATACCTATAAGGTGTTTGATAATATGCCTAAATGGCATAAGTTATGGAATTTATTACTAATGTTGGTCATATTGAATGTTGTATTGTAGATTGAAGTTGCTTAAGTGTATTGGATCGTTGTAGTATCATTAAGGGGCGAAATTAAGGTATGTATGGCTAAAACTCCATCTTTTAGAAATCGAGCTTCATCGATATTTGTGTGAATATGGTAAGATTATAGTTGAATTGTTGCATCGATTATTATTTTACATGAATTGGTGTTGCAATCTTATGTGCGTGAAAGATGTGTCTCAACATGATTAACGTGCTATCTTGATAACTTGAAAGAAGCAAAAGATATGAGTTATGTATTGAAATGCTAAAACCTTAAATTGAGATTTGACCTGCATATATTATGCCAAACTATTTGAAATCCTCTATGTATAGAGATGTTTGAAGTAATCAAATGAATTTAGGAAATAGAGTATGGCCAATGTGCCGAGAACTTGAACTATAATTGTATATTATCATGAATGGAAAAGAAGGATTCAAGAATAATTGGTGTAGTTGTTTGCTTGTGCCTTTGATGTATTTTTATTACGGGTTGGTATATCCCCTCTATTGATTTGGAAGAATCCGTTGTGTTTAAAGTTCCATTGTCAATAAACTTAAGGTGTATGATTTCTGAGATATTGTATATGCCGAGGATTCATGGTTCATCTCATGTGTACTTGAAATCTTTAATTAAATGGCTAGTTGTTGAAATTGGTATTGACGTGAAATATGTGGAAATGATGTGAAATGTGGGAAATAAGAGTTTGAGTTATGAAATGTGGCCTAGTGCCAAGTATGCTGTAATGATTGTGGCCCCATGTGCCGATTAATTGATATCTGAACCTATAGACGGGCTATGAAATGCATAGGTGTATAATATAATATGTGGGACCTATGGACGGGCTATGAAACACATAGGTGTATAATATAATATGTGAGACCTATGAACGGGCTATGAAACGCATAGATGTATAATATAATAGTGGAACCTATGGACGGGCTATGAAACACATAGGTGTATAATATAATAGGTGGAACCAATGGACGGGCTATGAAACACATAAGTGTATAATATGATATGTGAACTATGAAACACAACCTAGAGGTATGAAAATTATGCGAAAGCTATGTGATCCCTTTTATTTGTTGATGTGGGAATTGTTAAAGCTTTTGATTTACTTTTATGATTTCTTTATTCTTGTTTGATAGTTCTTTATCATTAGATGGTGTTTAGTTATACATACCAGTGCTATTCAATGGTACTAACGTCCCCTTTGCCGGGGGCGCTATATTTTTTTAAATAAATCTAGGTGGCTCCATAGCGGATAGTGCCGATCGTGCGTAGCGGAGCATCCTCCTTCCCAAAGATCTTGGTGAGCCCCTTTCTCCTTCAAGGGGCTATATTGCACATCTTCTTATTTTAGATTTTCACCTTTGAGGTATAGCCAGAGCCTTGTTACCGGCATTTCTATATTACATTACTCTTCAGTTATGTTTAGAGGCTCCATAGACAGGTTGTGGGTAGTATCGGGTATTGAAATTAAACTAAGAATATTGATGTTTGGCAAAGACTTATAACACTCGTGATATTTTGATAATTATGATTTAAGTTGCTAATGGAAATGAAATGAAGGTTGTTAATGAAATACTTACTAAATCTGATTAATGGAGTCCATCTCCTATTTATTCATGAATTAGTTTGGGTAGAATGAAACATAACAGGCTTGCTTAGTCGAATTTACTCCGTTGAGCGCTGGTCGCGCTCCTCGAATTTTGGGGCGTGACAGATAGGCCGGGCCTGTCAGACAAACCATGTGCCTAGGGGGCTCCCCCTGTCCTAGTTTCGGCCTCTATTTCCTCTGAGTCGGGCTTCGACAATCCCCGAAGTCGAGAACTCGATCCTGGCCTCCTGCCCTTTAGGTCTCGGGGCAAGCCTCCGAAATGTCATAATAGTGAGAAATCAAGTCTTCTGATTTTACCGTTTACAGTGGGATTATGTGTCTTCATCCAGTTGTTTCCCATAACAATGTCATAGCCACCCAATGGGATGATGAGCAAGTCTTCCTTGAAAGGTCTGCCCTATATTTTCCATGGAAGATCTTTACAGTGAGAGGTACACATGGTATAGTTGCCATCTGTTGATACCCAATTTTTTCTGTATTTTTTAATGTTCAAAATACCTTCAAAATATCCTTTATATGCCTATATAAGCATATCCCAGTTTTATTATTTTTTCTTAATTTTTCAACGATTTTTAAATCTATTTATTGCCCTCTTTTATAAAGGAAAACCTAATAATTGTCTCCAATATTATCATTTTGGTGATTCATTTATTGGATTCTTACATTTATACTAAAATATAGCTAACATGATTTTTGCAAATTTTTATAAATTTATTTAGCATTTTTAAAAGCTAAATTGTGTATAATTGCAATATTAGCCTCTTGTAAGGTTTAATTATGTTCGTAATTATAAAATTGAATCCAGTATTTTGAATTTAATAATTATATATTATTAATTATTTTAGTACCTTTAATTTACTTCCAAAAATTATTTATTATTTTTTATAAAATAAATAAATAAAAAAATAGCTATTTAATTGTTAGCCCATCTGCATTTCAATTTTAGCCAGATTTTGACACCCCAATTGAACCCAATTTCAGACCCAATCACCCAGCCCATTACCTAATTTACCTGACCGACAGCCCATTTAAACAACCCGCCCAGATTCCCCACTCAATCCAGGCCACTGATCAAAATGATCAACGGCCACATTTTAATCTTTCCTTTTTAATTTCCCCTTACCCCAAAACCTATTCATTTTGCATCATCAGCCGCCTTTGAATCCCCCCTTTCTCTCAAACTCTCTCGAAGCTTCTCAAACCCTAGTCGCCTCCTACCACTTTCGCCCTAAAATCCACCGGAATCCATGGCTTCCAAGGCCATGGAAGTCCTATACCAGCCTCCTATGGCTCTTATACGCCTGGTTATTATGGTTTTGAGGTCTGAACATGAGGAAGCTTGGCCCAGACTTCATTTGATTCGAGTTCTATGGCCGTCTCCGACCTTGCTCCGGCCAACCTTGGTCATTCAAGCCTAATCTCGACTTCTCCGACTCAGATTAGCGACTTTCCAATCCTTTCTCACTACTTGGGTTCTTCTGAAACACTAACCCTTCGAGGTTTTTCCGATTCTTTTAGATCCGTTGTATATTTGTGTTTTCTCTAAGCTTTTAAACACTTTTTTCTCAAAGTTCTTTCAAAACTATACTTTCAGAGCCTTCATCTTTTACCAATTTAGGGTTTCGTTAAGTTATCCTTTAAAATTTCTCTGATCTTTAGCATGTTTCTTATGTGTATTTCTTCTACTATGTTTCATACGTTATTCGTCTACTGTATTGCTTATGCTGTTTCTTCTACTGAATTTCTTATGGTGTTTTTCTATGTGTTCTTCTATTATGCTACTGTATTTCTTGTGCTGTTTCTTCTACTGTATTTCTTATGTAGTTTCTCCTACTGGATTTTTCTCCTACTTTGATTCTTATGTGTTTCTTCTACTGAAAGATGCATGTTAAAAGTTTCAGCTTCTTTCTGAGATTTATGAAGTTACTTCGACAATATTTTGCCTTGATTACTTGTCCTTACAATCGATTGAGGGGAAAACCCTAAATTTTGGGGGTTTCATTCGAGTATTGAGACTATTCACTATCTGATTTGTTTGCTCTTCATCGCTGAACTTGTTTTATACTTCTTTGGACCTATTCGTTTTTCTAAAATCATCTACTGGTCGATTGAGCTTCGAAATCTTTGTTTCAACCTTGTTTCTTTGTATGATTCTGATTCCCTGCTACATGATTCTAAGGCCTTTTTACTGGACCCTTTGTATGCTATTTGATACTCCATCACTTCTCCATTGCTGAGTTACTATATGACTACCATGTTCCTATAAGTCTACTACTTACTGACTTTTGCAATTGCATGACACTTTTCTTTATCTTAAAATTCAGCCTCGCATGCTTAACGTTTATGCACTCTTTATAGGTTAAATTTCCCTCTCAAAATAAAACCTGATTATGGACTAATTTCAAATCTCTTTGTAATTCTGACTGTACTCTTGTAATTGATTCTTTCCTTATTGTATTGATTTCTCTTGTTTCTTGGACTTGTTGGAATATTTTCCTTTGAGCTTCTGACCCCTACCTACTTAAGTTGACTTGATCCCCTTACCTTGATTACATTGGTATGGCATTCTTACAGACCTTTCCTTGATTAAAGTCTGATGAACCTAGCCTCTATTACCTACTGTGACTCGTACTATGCTAAAAATATTTCCTTATTGGTCATATTCAGCCCTACGTGATTTCTTTCCTTATTTAACACTTGCATGCTACCATTTGATTTAATTCCCTAATTAAAGGAAGTCTTTGATACTGATTTGATTTTAATTGACACATATTTTCCTAATTATTTCTGAACTACAATCCTTACCTTATTTTCTGCTTGTGTTCAGACTATAAATCCCTAACCCTTTCATTGACACTACACACGAACACTCATAGTTTTCTTAACTTACACTTATATTTTTAAAAAAAGCATTCTCTCTAGTTACTTCTGTTGTGGCCTGTGTTTTTCAAGTACTGCTACTTCTGTATTTTGCTTCTTTGAAACTGGTATGTTCTAATTAAGATTCAGCATCACAACTATGTGTTTGTTTAACACCTTTTCCTCCTAGCCGCCTACTTATATGTTTAGTTCAGTATTTGTTTAGCATTTTCCTTTTGCCTGTTCTGCCTCTATTGTGTATTCTAAGATGTCTGACATTGATGGTTGTTTAAGGCATGACAACATTAAAGTATTGCTGTCTATGACTCAAACTTGATCCCCTGGGAATATAACCTCTTATTATCATTGTATGTTGTATATTCTAGTTGGTTTTATGAGCATAACAACGTTCTCTATTTGCTGTACATGCCCAGAATCAATTAATGCCTAAACACAAGGGCTATTTGCAATCAGTCCCAACCCCTAAATCCCTTTTGTGTGAAGTTGTTAATTCTGTAACTATTTCCCAGCACCCCTTTCCCTTTTCCTTTACTTCCCTAGTTCTTTAAGATCTATTTCTACACTTGAACTCTCTCTTAGTCTTTAAGTTCTTCCCCCCTCTTGTGAGCCTTGCCTTGGACCTATTGAGCCCCCTCTGTACTTGGACACTTGAGGGCTGGCCCTTCCACACTGCATTTGTCCCCAATCTAATAATACAATTTGGGTGTGAGCATTGCCCGAAGTCCCATTAAGGCTCTTAGGGAACTTTGACACACTCATATTGGAGAAAGGCTTTGGATCAGTGGTCTTTGAGTTGGCTTATCTCATATTTCAGACAGGAAGTCTAAATAAGGCTCTCATTGGTTGTACTTTTTTTACTTTTTCTAATGTAATTTTTTTATTCATTCTGGTTTGTAATAAGTTGTAATAAACACTTGGGGATGGTTAGTGAAAAGGGGTGGGTAACTATGTATGCAAAATGGTAGATACCATGTCCGTAGGTATTTTGATTTTTGCATATTCAAATGCATATATAAATCATGCCTATAGGTCATTCTGAATTTTGCATTCCAACTTTCATATAGAAATTATGACTATAGGATTACTACATTCCCGCATGTCTAATTTTCATATAGAAACCATGTTTATAAGTGTTCTGAATTCTGCATATTCAAGTGCATATAGAAATCATGTCTATAGGTGTTTTGAATTCTGCATATTCAAAATTCATATAGAAATCTTGCATATAGGTCCATTCTAAATTCTGCATATTCAACTTCATATAGAAATTATGCCTATAGGATTGTTCAATTCTGCATATTCTATTAGACCTAGATACCATGCTCATAGGTCTTAAATAAATTCTGCAAGCTAGATATCTTGTTTATAGGTTTAAAACCAGCCTTATGCATTAGATATTATGTTTATAAGACTTTTGTATTTCTATACCATGTCTACAAAGTTTAAAATCAGCAGTGCATAGAAATCATACCTATAGGAATTCCTAATCGAATCTGATCCACTTCACTCAATATAGATCTAAAACCAGTGATAATAATTGCCATCAGCTACAGAACTTATAATCAATTCGTTTAAATCTGGCCTCTCTTTTAATAATCTGATTCCCTCACTTAGCATGTTTAACAAGTATGCACTCAAACAGTTTATTTAAAGCTCTACTATTTTTTCTGAATTCCGTAGATATCAAGCCGTAGGTTAAAAATTAAACTAAAACTGTTTCTGTTAATAACTATAACCAGCAGGTAGCCTTGAGTCGGGCTTGCTATCTGAATTATGTAATAAATCAGTCTGTCTCAACTTTTAAGCTCTCTCATGTTTAGTATTTAATCAGACCTTAACCAGTATGTGAAAGTCATGCTAATTTTATGTTTTTTTCTGTGCAAGGAGGTGTAATTGAGCCTTTGTTTGTTTATATGCTCCCCCTAAATGTGCAATATGTGATTTGTATGTCGCTTTAGATTTTTAACCTTTTTGAAACTTCAAATAAGCCCAATATCCCTCCCCTTTAAGATTAGTAGTTCTAAGCGCCTCCAGGACTGATAGGACTGGGACGGGTAATAGCATGCAATAAGTAATCGAGACCATTTCGGGCTTTAATAACTTAACGGGGTGAGATTGGTAGATATGGATATGATGACCACACGATAATGTCACGTGCAGCCCTTTATTGAGGAGTGATTACTGGGCATTGTGTGGGGTGATCCATATTGTTAATAAATCTAGGACCCTATCTACCTTATTTCTTTGTTTCTTTTAGAATTTCAACTCTTTTTTAAAGAAAAATCAATTTTCTTTTAGTTCTTTCTAACTTTGTTTATTTGTAAACCATTATGTAAATATCCCCTCTTATTTGAAGCTTTATTTGCCTAAATGTTATTTGTACCTAAATTCACAACTATAGTCTGGCCGGAAACCACACTAGTGGATTATGAGGGGTGCCTAACACCTTCCCCTTAGTATAATTTCAAGCACTTACCCAATCTTTGGTTACTCAAATCAAACGTCCTTGGTGTCCTAATGCACCCTAATCATTAGGTGGCGACTCTTCAAATGCAAACCCAATTCCCAAAAGGAATGAGTTGTCCTCCCAATTGTCATAAACCCGATTTCGCGAGAAAAATAGATCGTGACAGCATGACGACTCTGCTGGGGACTTTGTTTTAAGGCTTTTACCATTTCAGACTATTATTGTAAATTTATGCTTCTTTATGCATAATTATTTGTTTTAAGCATTCAATTTACATTTCGATTGTAAAATTGACTTGTCTCTCCTTTTTTCTTTTCTTTACTGTTGTCCTTTACTAGTGCTTTAAATTATGAAACTGTTGTATTTACTACTTTCTTAACTTGCAAATACATGACAACATGCCTTTAATTGTTGCCTAACCATGCTCAACATCATATTCCACTCGTGCCAAACAAATCCTATAGCAACGCTTATAATGAGCGGTTGTGCTTTCCGATATTATCACCCCTAAATCAGGAAAGGTATATTTGCGGTAAAACCAGTCGATCAACGGTGTAGTCGACGGTTCCGCACCTTTCCCCCTTGAGTTGTCCGCTCAAGGGTACCCGTCTAAAACCCCCATAGAAACCTTATTCTGTTTAACTGTGCATGCATCATGGTCAAATCTAGCCGAGTCAGTTAAGTTATCCGCATAATGACCCTTTAAGATAGCCTTTACCAAAGTCCACTAGGTTTCTCTAAAACCCAAATGGACATCACCATGCTCTGTGCATTTATTTGGAGAACTAAATGCTTTATGCCAATTGTTTATATTAAATAGTCAAGTCTGGTGGGGGTAAGGGTCTAACCCTTTTGTTTTGCAAAAAATGAGGCACAAGGTCCCCAATTTCGGTATGATTAGCATGCCCCCACTCTTGATAGACTGGCGGAGGAGTCTTCCATCAAATGACCAAATCAATGAGTAGAAAGAGAGGGCTGCCAAAGCTAGCAAAAAGTTGGAATATCTGGAATACAGTCTGCTGGAGTTGGAAGAAAACGTGAGGAAGAGAGTCACCGACTGCCAAAACGCTGAGGGAAACGAAGGAGAACACCTTGCAAAGGCATTTTTACTGGTGAACCTACACGAACTGGAGGATCTAATCAACAAGAGCATTCAACCTGAGGAAGGTCCTTCTAGGTCCAAATAGATAGAAGTTTTCATTTTGCTTCATAAATGTAATAAGGCTAATGGCCACTAGCAACTTTTATTTCCTATTATTTAATGTCGATTTGGGATTCGTCTACTTTTTAATCAATGAAATGAGGCATTTAGCATTCCAAGTTCTCCAAATCAACTTGTCGCTAGGCCTACCTCGGGCATAAAGAGGTCCCCAATTTAGGACACACTTTACATTCCTGCACTGTATGTTTAAATATTGCAACATTTTTATATAATCATCATTGACTTGTTATCTTTTGCTTTTACTTTTTGTTTATTACCCTCCCTAAAGGTTAGTTCGTGAACTATGGCAACATCATCCTATTTCACGAGATCTAGGGGCCCTCCACCTACTGCTCCTCTCAGTCTTGTCAGACACAAGAACAAAGGGAACATGGAAGATTTGAACAACGCCAGAAAGGAGAACTCAACTGAATGGGTAGAGGTCACTCATGGTCACGGTACTCTGGTTCCTAAGGAAAACGCATCCCAATTGGAACAAAAGCTGCTAAAATTTCAAGAAGAGCTTGACCAGGTCCAAAATCCAGCAAATCTGTCATTTTCCCTCACCACTCCAGATGTTAATTTCCCAAATGCTCAGAATCCTATACCTCCACAAAATATCCTAAAGCAACAAAACCATCCCACTCCTCATCACCACTGCAACACCTGCCATACCTCAAATAATACCCACTGCTCATCCCAGAACTCCAGAACTCCACAAATGATCACTGCCACACCCAACATAATACCCCTATCTATATGGAGACAGTCCCGCGCTCCACCTAGCCCATCTCAAGTACAGTGATAAGGACCTGCTCATCAAAAACCTAGCCGAAGAACTTAAAATGTTAACTAGCAGAATCCAAGGCATTGAAGGTAGTATAGGAATTGAAGGGCTAAACTACAAAGATCTTTGCATACAGCCCGATGTCGAGCTGCCCGAAGAGTACAAACCTTAATTTCAAAATGTTTGATAGCGCAGTAGATCCAAGGTT
The DNA here is from genome assembly GCA_026770625.1 of Nicotiana glauca. Classification (NCBI taxonomy): domain Eukaryota; kingdom Viridiplantae; phylum Streptophyta; class Magnoliopsida; order Solanales; family Solanaceae; genus Nicotiana; species Nicotiana glauca. Next base: position 37,985 of record MU668929.1, read on the forward strand.
CCATTTGAGAACGTATTATGACAAATTGGTTGGAGTAGGAAAAGACGAGAAAATTTGCATGAAGCTTTTCATGAGGAGATTGAAGGGAGATGCTTTATCTTGGTACAAACAAAGCCTTATAGTCAGGTGGCGTGTCTAAGAAAAGGGACATAGGAGCCGTAATGGTGGCATAGAGAACCAAATCTCCAGTCAAATACCAAACCTACCTAATGCCTCCGCTTACATATCAGCCTACTCTAAACTACCAAGCACCCTCACCGTCTTACCATGCTCCACCACCCACTTATCAATCACCTCCTGTATATCAGCCTACTTCACCCAAATATTCCCAACCAGCACATGTTTACCAAGCCTAAACACTGAACCATCCTACTACCAATCCCCTCCTCTACGCTAAAACTTCCCTAGACCTCGACTAAACTTTGACTGAAGGTCCCCAAAACAATACATGGCTATTGCTGAACCTATCGACCAGTTGTATGAAAGACTCAAAACTACTGGTTATGTCACCCCTATCCCTGCTACTCCTGAGAACCCCTCCCAATGGGTTAATCCAAATAAATCCTGTGCATACCATTCTGGCATGAAAGGACACACCATTGACGAATGTCGCTCTATGAAAGATAAGACCCAGACTTTAATTGATAATAAGATTATTGTGGCGAAGGAGCCTGCTCCGAATGTCCGCAATAACCCTCTGCCAGATCACAAGGGTGGAGGCGTTCACATGATTGAAATAGTGGATGATTGGGATCCCAAGGGATCGATCGATTTGATCACAGAAGGTGACGATCCAAAGAAGGCAACAGTCACCCTTAATTCGATCGTAGTCTAGATTCAGCCCTCTGGGGACGCCGAGGTAAATATATCCATTCCACTTGAGTTTGAAGCACCATCCCTTGTAAAGATGCCAGCACCGATTGAGGTCAAATTCATGTCGCTGGCAAATGCACCTACACCCTACGAAGTTGCAGTTTTACTGCCCAAGGTGGATGCTCCATTCGGAGTAAAGATAGCCACACCAATTCTAGTGGCAATGTCCGCCGTAACACCATTCCATACAAATGCCATACCTTGGGACTACACAACCGAGGCAAGAAGAAAAGGGAAGGTAATGTTCGGAGAAGCCGTTGTGGTAGAGGGTATGACGAGAACTGGTTGGCTTTATACCTTGAAACACCTGGCTGAGTCAAGCAAGCAGGCCTCTAGTCGGCCAACTATCACTAAAATCGGACCCGATGATCTCTGCAGAAAGATACAAGCTAAGGAATACTCGGTCATTGATCAGCTGAACAAAACACCGGTGCAAATTTCTGTCCTTGCTTTGCTACAGAATTTCAATGCACACAAGAATGCTCTGTTGTGGGTGCTGAGTAAGGCATATGTACCAAGCAACATCACCGGAGGAGAGATGGCAAACATAGTAGGACAGGTATTGGAAAGTCACAAGATCACTTTTCATGAAGATGAGCTGCCACCAGAAGGGTTGAGTCACAACACGGCGTTGCATATTACCGTATAACGCAAAGATTATTTTATCTCCAGAATCCTAATTGATGGAGTGTCCAGCCTCAACATTTGTCCGTTGGTAAAACTTAGGACATTGGGAAATGGACTGCATGAGATCAACGACAAGGCCATCAACATCAAAGCTTTCGACGATTCCCAAAGGTCCACTATTGGGGAAATAAGCATGTGTTTGCAAATGGGGACTACTTGGTTTGATGTTGATTTTCAAGTGATCGATGTGCTGGCATCTTACAATCTGTTGTTGGGACGACCATAGATTCATGCCGCTGGGGTCGTAGAATCAATACTACATCAGGAAGTGAAGTTTGAATGGAATCACCAAGAGGTGATCATTCACGGTAATGGTAGCAATCCCATATACAGTCACCAGACCATCCCAGCAATAGGAGGCAGAAGAAACATATGCGGGGAGACTTATCACCACATCGAGTGAGTCAATACCGCTGACAAGGATAAATGGTGGGATAACAAAATTAAAAGCATATTGAATTGGAGCAGATACGAACCTGGCAAGGGACTTGGCAAGAAACTCCAAGGAATCGCTAAGCCTATCAAATTAAAGAAACATGCCACCACATTCGGTTTGGGGTATGAGTATGCCTAGGAGGAATTCAACAACTGGTTGCCACCATAGTGCGGCCCTTACTATCCTTTGGAGCAGCCAATACTATGCTTGGAACAGACTTTCCAACCGGCCGATATTATCTATGGGTTAGAAGAAGAGGGAGCACTGGCAACATTGAGGAATTTGTTCCTAGAAGACGATGATATGGATTGTTGTGTCATTTTCGAGGAGGAGGGGGAGGAAGGCCCTTCCATACATGCTGTAAGCAGAGGAGCATGCCTCAATAACTGGACCATTAGAACAACCAGAGCCCGATAAGCCTCGGGATAGCAAGGCTGAACAAGCATCATGCATTATCTTTTATTTTTACTAGTTGACTTTCCTTTCGTATTTTTTAATTTTTGCAATAAGATCTTCAATGTTCAAAACAACTATGGAATTTATCAAAGCATTTCAATTTTCCCTATAAATCAAACTCTTATTATTTTCTCTCATTACTTTACTTATACAACATTACTATTACTTGTCTTGATGAAAAAATATCTGTGACATGCAATGAGACAGCGCAACAAACAGACATGGATTCAAAAGAAGATGACATACCAGAAGAGATTGTTAAGGAAGTTGAGAATTTTGAAAACAGACCGAAGTCCAACCTGGACGAGATTGAAATTGTTAACCTGGGGATGAAGATAAATCAAAGAAACATGAATCAGCGTTCACTTATCGCCATCAGAAAAGGAAGAAGTACACAAAATTTCTAAAAGAATATGAGGACATATTCGCCTGGTCATACGATGACATGACTGGTCTAAGTACATCTATTATGGCTCACAAACTGACTGATCTGACATGTCCACCAGTAAAACAGAAGTTCAAAAAGTTTAAAAATATGAGTTTGAAAATCAAGGAAGAAGTCACCAAGCAGTTCAAAGCTAAAGTTCTCAGGGTAGTTGAGTATCTGACATGGTTAGCTAACATTGTGCCGGTACCAAAGAAGGACAGGAAGGTTAGAGTCTGTGTCGACTACCAGGATCTCAACTAGACCAGTTCGAAAGACGACTTCCCCTTGCTGAACATACACATCCTGATCGATAATTGTAGCAAGCATGAATTGCAATCATTTATGGATTGTTTCGTCGATTATCATCAGATCTGGATGGATGAAGAAGACGCTGAGAAACTGACTTTTGTTATGCCGTGGGGAATGTACTGCTACAAGATGATGCCATTTGGGTTAAAAAATGCAGGGCCACCTACATGAGGTCTATGACTACCATTTTTCATAATATGAAACACAAGGAGATAGACGTGTACGTAGATGACATTATCATCAAGTCCAAGAAGTCTACTGATCACATGGAAGATTTGAGGAAGTTTTTCAATAGATTGCGAAGGTACAACCTGAAACTGAATCCCGCAAAGTGTGCATTTAGGGTTTTCGCCGAAAAATTGCTTGGGTTTATTGTGAGTCGCCGGGGAATAGAATTGGATCCATCAAAGGTCAAGGCTATTCAAGAACTTCCACCGCCAAAGAACAAGAAGGACGTGATGAGTTTCTTAGGAAGGCTTAACTATATCAGCCGATTCATAACATAATTGTAAGGCCCCAAAATTTTTTTTTCTCAAGTAATTTAGAGTTCGTCTAGCCAAGGTAGGCTAATTATTTTATTTGGTGTACAAATGAGGATTCATGATATAATAGGTATAAATTGGATATGTTAATAAGCATATAAGTCATATTATAGGTGAATTGGGGTCTAAGGAGAGGCCTAAGTCTAAGCCAAGTTAGAAAATTTTATATTAGATGAAAGTTGTAAATGAGTGCACACAAGAACTCACTTTGAATGATCATCTCTCCAGTTATATAAGGAGTTGTGTGATGTACAATATATCAAAATTCCTTTGAGTCTAGTTTCCAATGCAACAAACCGTTTGTCATTTGGAGGTGCATAGAGAAAGTTATGACCATTTTATTGGGCATGTGTCACTAGCACGGCCAGGTGCGTGATCCCGCTAGTGAACGCGCATATTGCGAAGTATTCTGCCTTCGTCGCGCTACTTTAGCGCGACTAGGTGCGCGATCGCGCTAGTGGAAGGCTTCTAAATACACCTAAGTACCGGAAATAAGAGAATTTGAGACATTTCTCAAGTTTAGGGCTTCCTCTACACCCCTAACTCGACCAAGGCATCCAATTGCACACCCAAGGTGAGTTTTTAAGTATATTTTCATGGTGATTTCACTTCTCAATAACTAGTTACAACATGATTTTGATTGTATTTCATAGGATTTCTTCAAAATCTCAAGAACACCCCAAAGTTGTCTTTCAAGATTTGGTCTACAAGAGGTAATCTTTTACCTTTAGACTCACATATAAGGAGTTATTATGGAAATATGAGTATGAATGAAGTGTGGTAACTCATGGGGTGGTCATTGGAAGCTATAGGAGCCTAACCTAGGTTGTGTTGGTATTGTAAAGAATGTGAGATGAGTTATTGGGGTATGATTCTTGGGTGTAATAGTATTATGTATACATGCATGTACAAATTAGGTTTATGGGAAGATTGTTGATCATAAATAAGTAAAGAGTGGGTTGGGGAATGAAGGAAATCTTATAAAAGTGATTTGAAATCAAGATGATCAGCTAGTGTTTGATAGAATGCTCAAATGAGCTGAAATCATGAATACCTTCCTAATTTGTGTTCAATTTTGTTATGTTTCAAAGTAGATTGAGATTGCTAGAATTTTTGGAACGTCGTGGTAACTTAAGGAAAGCTTAAACAAGGTATGTATGGCTAAAATCGCGTCTTTTAGAAATTGAGCTCCGTCGGTGTTTGTGTAAATACGGTAAGATTAAAGTTGAATTATTGTATTGATTGTTGTTTCACATGAATTTGGGATTGCGACCTTATATGCGTGAAATATGTATCTCAATATGATTAATGTGCTATTCTTGATAACTTGAAAAGGTGCAAGGAATATGAATCGCATATTGAAATGCCTAGATTTTAAATCAAGATTGAAACTGAGATTTTTATGCCAAACTATGTGAAATCTTCTATGTATAAAGATGTGTGAAATAAATCAAACGGATTTGGGAAATAGATTGTGGCCAACGTGCCGAGAACTTGAGGTGTATTATTTCTGAAATATTCTATATGACCATGATTCATGTTTCCTCTCAAGTGTACTTGACATCTTGAATTGAATGGCTTGTTGTTGAGAATGATATTGACTTGAAATATGTGAAAAGAACTCGAATTATGAAATGCGGTCAAGTGCCAAGAATAATGTGATAAAGTTTTGGCCTCAGGTGCCTATGAAATGATATATGTGAAACGAATTGATTAAACAACGCCTGGGTACGGCGGCCTAGCCGATCGGGCCGAGATCGGACTCCGCTCAAGATAGCGGTGGTATTGTGAATGAATTCTAGAAAAAAGGGAAAAATGAAATTGTGATTGAGCTACACGTCTCAAATAAGACGGCCTAGCCGATCGGGCCGAGATCGGACTCCGTGCTAAGATTCACGGTGAAATATATATATATATATATGCACAAAAATTGTGATTGAAACTAGGAGTTGGCTATGATGTACATATTGTGAATAATGGTATTATGAATAGTGGAATTGTGAATTATTGTGAACAAATGATGAATAGTGTAAAATGCCCCAAACTAAAGGCTATGGAAACATGATGTGAAAGTTGTATGACTCTTTATTTTGGTTAATGTTGTGATCGCTTAAAGTTTTTGAGTTATACTCATGATTTCCTTTTTTTTGTATGAAATTTCTTTCTAACTAGATGGTTTTTAGTTATATATACTAGTGCTATTCTATGGCACTAACGTCCTTTTTGCCGGGGGCGCTATATTTTTTTTATGAATGTAGATGGATCTATAGCGGACAATGCCGATAGCGCGTAGCACAGTGTCCTCATCTCTAAGACTTGATGAGCCCCTTTTTCTTTCAAGGGGCTATTTTGTACATCTTTTGTTATAGATATCCACTTTGAGGTATAGCTGCCGGCATTTCCATATTATTCTTTAGTTGTATTTAGAGGCTCCGTAGACAGGTTGTGGGTGGAGTTTGATAATCGGGAATTGAATTAGAAACATTGATATATTTTCATAATTTGATTAATGGAGTCCATGTCCTATTTTATTCATGAATTAGTTTGGGTAGAATGAAAATTAACAGGCTTGCTCAGTCGGGTTTACTCGGTTGAGCGCTGGTCGCGCTCTTCGGATTTTGGGGCGTGAAAAACTTGGTATCAGAGCCTAATGTTTTAAAGTGTCCTAGGATGTCTCACAACTGTGTCTAGTAAAGTCTTTCTTATCAGTGTGTTGTCGACCACCTCTATAAGTTGGAGGCTACATGGACATTTAGGAATGCTACCCTTCTTCAACTCTCCAGATCATGCGATAAAGCTTGACTATGAGATTGTTTTCTAACTTGTGCGTTGAGATTCAAGGTAAGTTTAAACGCTCTTTCGTCTATTTTAAGTAATGTTTTCACATGACACGACCAATGGGCAAAGACATAGAGATTAAGGAGATGGCACATATATCTTATTGAACGAATGATATGGACATATATTATAAGTACATAGTACCATGAGTATACTTTATTTGAGAAAAGTTTAAAGGTGATTACCCGCCCATAGAGGCATTGATCTGATAAGTGAGGCGTAAGCTTGAATAGCACACGTGGGTAGTATGAGGAGTATGTAAATGATCCTAAGGTGTGAAACAAAATTGGTTATATAAGCACATGATATATGAGAGAATGATCAAGAGATTAATGATGAAAATGTAAGTCTCTCACATGAGGTAAGAAGTTATGTAATGAGACTCAATTGAACCCAAGATGAGAACACCCTTGTACTACGAACTTTATAAGAATCTAGAATGTACGAAGTTGTATTACACTCCTAAAGGATATTGACATGAGGAATTGGAATCCCAGGCCTGTGTGACTAAATAAGAGTATAAAACTTATGAGGTTAATACCATGGCGACTTAAATCTCCCTAATAGTCGAATATATATATATGAGGGATAGATATATGAGACTTATATCCCAAAAGTTGCCAAAATTCAAGACTTGTGTCGAAATCCAGGACATTCACCCCAAGTGGGGGAGGAAGGTCCATCATGAGGCCATTTAAACACAATGAAACAAGAGTGAGACAATGTAGCTTCGATGTTTGAATATTTTGTTGAAGACATGCGTGGTCTAGAAAATAGATAACGGGAACATGGCTCTCTGAAAAGATATGCTAATGACAGACAACTAGTACCGCAAGAAGGTGGAAGGTTAAAGAAGGTAAACTCTTCACACATGGCAATGTGAATGATAATGTCAATGATCCGAGAATCTAAGATTAACGTTTGTGAAGGGAATTTATACTTGTTAGAAGTTCAGGAACAATGGAACCTAAGGAAGTATTATAGGTCAAATGTGGAAGGTTGCGAGTTTTTAGAATGGGTTAATCATATATTTGCGATTTAACCAAGTTTCAAGACATTAAGAAAGGCAGAACGAGTAGGAGAAATAAATGTGATGCTACAATAACCCGAAAGGGTATTTGGGCTTGATGGAGAGCCTCTAAAGAATCTTACAAACAGATAAGTGTTAAGTGATATGCAGACGAATACACATTCCCACGGATATCCCAACAAGAGTTAAGAGGTGAACTGAATGAAATAACTAAGGAAAAAGACCACGTAACATATGGAAGAGTGTATGGCTATTCACTAGTTGGTAGGAATGAGGCAAGAAGAAATGGGGAGAAAACCTATAAATTGAGATGTTCATAGTTATCATAAAAGATCTTGCATCAGAATCAGGTGGACTAAGTCTTACGCTTAAGAGTAAAAACAAAAGTCGTTGTTGAATAATTGAGGAGATCTCAAGTTTCAGAGAATGCCCTTCTCGGGCCAGTGACTCTTCCTAAATTATATACATATAAAGGGTGTTGATATGTGTTTTGGGCAGTGTTTAACCGTAAAGAGGGATTGTGAGAATATTCACAGGGGAAGTAGTGCGGTTTCTTAAATTGTATAAGGCACATATGGGGAGAAGAGGTTGGCTAAGAAAAGTCGGAGCACAATGTTACCTTATATTTGATACAATGTCGTGCAAGATGGTGTTATCAGGGTATCTGTGCAAGTTAACAGGTGTATTCAATTGAGACAGAAGGTCATATGAGAAAACTCATTTAGTAATATCTTTTATTGAGAATTTGGAAGAGTTAGTTGCAATTATTCACATGAGATTGTAACTATATCAGGGAAATTATTGTAGAACTCAATTCATATGAGGTCTTATGTAAAAAAAATATGATAAAGACATTCCACTAATGATGCAACGTGTTAAGATGATAGTTTATGCCTCTACGAAACTCATGAATCATGGAAAAAAATGCAGCACATGACTTAGAACTTGCAGCAGTGGTATTTGCATTAAAGGTTTGGCACCATTGTTGGTATAGGATCCATGTGGATAGTCACAGACCATAAGAGCCTTCAATATACTTTCAAACAGAAAGAATTTAATTTGAGGAAGAGAAGATAGTTGGAGTTACTCAAAGGTTACGACATTGATATTCTATATCACCCGAGAAAATCCAATGTTGTGGCGGACTTTGTGGCAAAATGCACGAACTGTCAGCAAGTGAAGGCCGAACATTAAAAGGACTAGAGGATTTTTACAAGGAATAGAAATTCCAATGTGGAAATGGGAAATGATCAATATGAATTTTGTGGTAGGATTACCGCGCGCTACGTGTAAGTTCGACTCAATTTGGATAATCGTGGATCGACTCAAGAAATCAGTGCACTTCGTGCTAGTAAAATCTAGTGACACAATGAAATAATATGCTCAACTGTATAAAAAAAATAGTCAAGTGGCATGGCACTCCCATCTCAATCATCTCAGATCGAGTGGCTCAATTCATGGCAAACGTTTGGAAGAAATTTCAGCAAGGTTTCAGTACTCAAGTAAATCTTAGTATAACCTTTCATCCACAAACTGATGGGTAGGCAGAGCAGACCATTCAGACGCTTGATAATATGTTACGTGCTTGTGTTCTTTATTTCAAAGGCAGCTGGGATGATCATTTACCCCTCATAGAGTTTGATTATAACAACAAATTTCATGCTAGTATACAGATGGAACCATTTGAAATGTTGTATGGTAGGAGAAGTAGATCTCTCATTGGTGGTTCAAGGATGGGGAAGCTGAATTGATAGAACCAAACCTTATTCATCAAGCTATGGAGAAGTTTAAGATTATTAAGGAGCGATTGAAAACTGCTCAGAATCGTCAAAAAGTCCCATTCAGATGTTCGTTGAAGAGATTTAGAGTTCAAAGAAGATGATTGTGTATTCATGAAAGTATCTCCCATGAAGGGAGTCATACGATTTGGGAAGAAAGGGAAATTGAGCCCAAGGTATGTCGGGCCATATCGGATCGCTCAATGGATAGGACAAGTGGCTTATAGGCTGGAATTGCCCCTTGATATATCATTAGTGCACCCGGTGTTCCATGTGTCTATGTTAAAGAAAGTGGTTGGAGATCCATCCACCATATTGCCAGTCGAGGCCATCGAGGTTGATGAAGGGTTATTGTATGAAGAAGTTCTGGTTGCTATTCTTGATAGGCAAGTCCAAAAATTGAGGAACAAGGAAATTGCTTTAGTTAAAGTATTGTGGCGAAGCCAACAAGTCGAGGAAGCCACGTGGAAAGTGGAAAAAGAAATAAAAGAGAAATATCCCCAACTGTTCGAACAAGTCTAGTAGTGATCGTGCAAACGGTTGTCTTTAAGCAATTTCATGTAGTGTTTAGATTTGTGCAAATGCACCCTTTTTTCCCGAAATTGCCTTATTGTTGTAACTTCCCAATGTGTGTCAGATTGCAAATGTTGTTGCTATTTGGGTAATGTGTAACCCTTGAAGTAAATAAAAATTTTGTGAAACTTATGTCGTAGGTAAATAATTAATAATAGTGTAGATTGGTAATGATTAACTGAAGCATTTTTGGCATGTTAAATTGATTGAATCGTATGGGGCTCATTGAAGTGACCAGTTGTGTGTAAGTAAATGACATTGGTTGAACCATATGCAATTTGTGGTGTAAAGAGAAGGAGCTATGTGTAAGTTGTTTAAAGTGTATGAATATATACAAGTTGTTGAGGTAATGAATTGTATACTAGTTGTAGAGATAACAAAAATTGTGTAATAGTACTTGGAAATATGTTTCGGGGGCCCTTTGACAAGTGGATAGTCCTAGTTACAAAGGAAACTCTGTCGAAATTTTCGAAAATTTAAGGAGTTAGCCGAATTCGGGGTTGTTGATAGGTTTCATAATGTGAAAAAAAGCAGAAGTTACATAAGGATGGCTAATGAATGAACCTTGATCCTCATTCGAGAATAAATGGTCCTAAGGGGGAGAGAATGTAAGGGCCCGGAAAATTTTTTTCTCAAGTAATTTAAGAGTTCGTCGATCCAAGGTAGGCTAATTATTTTATTTTGTGTGCAAATGAGGATTCATGATATAATGGTTATCAATTGGATATGCTAATAAGTATATAAGTCATATTAGAGGTGAATTGGGGTCTAAGGAGAGGCCTAAGTCTAAGCCAAGTTGGAAAATTTCATATTAAATGAAAGTTGTAAATGAGTGCGCAAAAAACCTCATTTGAACAATAATATCTCCAGTTATATAAGGATTTGTGTGATGTACAACCTATCAAATTAACGCTCTTTGAGTCTAGTTTCCAATACAACAAACCGTTCATCATTTGGAGTTGTATATAGAAATTTATAACCATTTTATTTAGCATGTCACTAGCGCGCCCAGGTGCGCGATCGCGCTAGTGGACGCGCATATTGCAAAGTGTTCTGCCTTCGTCGTGCTACTTTAGCGCGACCAGGTGCACGATCGCACTAGTGGAAGGCTTCTAAATACACCTAAGGATCGGAAATAAGAGAATTTGAGACATTTATCAAGCTTAGGGCTTCCTCTACACCCCCAACTCGACCAAGGCATCCAATTGCACACCCAAGGTGAGTTTTTAAGTGTGTTTCCATGGTGATTTAACTTCTCAATCACTAGTTACAACATGATTTTGATTGGATTTCATAGGACTTTTTCAAAATCTCAAGAACACCCCAAAGTTGTCTTTCAAGATTTGGTCTACAAGAGGTAATCTTTTACCCTTAGACTCACATATAAGGAGTTATTATGGAAATATGAGTATGAATGAAGTGTGCTAACTCATGAGATAGTGATTGGAAGCTATAGGTGCCTAACCTAGGTTGTGTTGGTGTTGTAGAGATTGTGAGATGGGTTATTGGGGTATGATTCTTGGGTGTAATAGTATTATGTATATATCCATGTACAAATTAGGTTTGTGGGAAGCTTGTTGATCATAAATAAGTAAAGACTGGGTTGGAGAATGAAGAAAATCTTATAAAAGTGATTTGAAATCAAGATGCTCAGTTAGTGTTTGATAGAATGCTCAAATAAGCTGAAATCATGAATATCTTCTTAATTTGTATTCAATTTTGTTATGTTTTAAATTAGATTGTGATTGCTAGAATTTTCGGAACGTCGTGGTAACTTAGGAAAGCTTAAACAAGTTATGTATGGCTAAAACCGCATCTTTTAGAAATTGAGATCCATCGGTGTTTGTGTAAATATGGTAAGATTAAAGTTATATTATTGTATTGATTGTTGTTTCACATGAATTTGGGGTTGCGACCTTATATTCGTGAAAGATGTATCTCAATATGATTAATGTGCTATTCTTGATAACTTGAAAAGATGCAAGGAATATGAATCACGTATTGAAATGCCTAGACTTTAAATCAAGATTGAAACTAAGATTTTTATGCCAAACTATGTTAAATCCTCTATATATAAAGATGTGTGAAATAAATCAAATGACTTTGGGAAATAGATTGTGGCCAACGTGCCGAGAACTTGAGGTGTATTATTTCTGAAATATTCTATATGACCATGATTCATGTTTCCTCTCATGTGTACTTGACATCTTGAATTGAATGGCTTGTTGTTGAGAATGATATTGATGTGAAATATGTGAAAAGAACTCGAATTATGAAATGCGGCCAAGTGCCAAGAATGATGTGATAAAGTTGTGACCCCAAGTGCTTATGAAATGATATATGTAATACAAATTGATTAAACAACGCCTCGGTAAGGCGGCCTAGCCGATCGCACCGAGATCAGACACCGCTCAAGATAGTGGTGGTATTGTGAATGAATTCTGAAAAAAAGGGGAAAATGAAATTATGATTGAGCTACACGTCTCAAATAAGATGGCCTAGCCGATCGGGCCGAGATCGGATTCCATGCTAAGATTCACAGTGGAATATATATATAGGCACATAAATTGTGATTAAAACTGGGAGTTGGTTATGATGTACATATTGTGAATAATGATATTATGAACAGTGGCATTGTGAATTATTGTGAACAAATAATGAATAGTGTAAAATGCCCCAAACTAAAGGCTATGGAAACATGATGTGAAAATTGTATGACTCTTTATTTTGGTTAATGTTGTGATCGCTTAAAGCTTTTGAGTTATACTCGTGATTTCCTTATTTTTGTATGAAAGTTCTTTCTAACTAGATGGTGTTTAGTTATACATACTAGTGCTATTCGATGGCACTAATGTCCCTTTGGCCGGGGGCACAATATTTTTTTTATGAATGTAGATGGGTCTATAGCGGATGATGCCGATAGCGCGTAGTGGAGTGTCCTCATCTCCAAGACTTGATGAGCCCCTTTTTCCTTCAAGGGGTTATGTTTTACATCTTTTGTTATAGATATCCACTCTGAGGTATAGCCGGGGCCTTGTTGCAAGCATTTCCATATTATTCTTTAGTTGTATTTAGAGGCTCCGTAGACAGGTCGTGGGTGGAGTTTGATAATCGGGAATTGAATTAGAAATATTGATATATTTTCAGAATTTGATTAATGGAGTCCACCTCCTATTTTTATCATGAACTAGTTAACTTATTCGTGCTGTGTGCGATTAATATACGAAACAATTCATATATACAAATATATGTAATGTAAAATACACACAGGGGCGGCTCAACATTGTTGGAAGCCTAAAGCCAATCTAGCATAAGAGGTCTTTAACAATTGTTTCAAAAAAAAAATTCTTATATACTATAATCTATTTAAAATCTAATTTTCTAGCTTTTTGAGGTGAAAAATTATGAATAATTATTTTAATATAAATTTCTTCTAATAATTAATTGGTAATATAGATAATCCATTCAATCTTTCTTGCGCCATGATTGATTTTAAGTAAGATTTTATCAATTTTAGTTTTAAAAAACTTCTTTCTAGTTTCTAGTTTGTGGTCAAGGGCGGCCAAAGGTAATTGTTACATGAACTAGTATTATTTTTCTATAAGCAATATAAGTATTTGAAAAAGAATCAAGTCTTTTTTGTCTGATTGAGTATATCGACTAGAGTATTATTGGCTCTTCTTTTTTGAGATTATATCAATGATTCAACTTTTTTTCCCTTAAGTTTTGAATAAATGGATTCATACTTTTTATTTGACATATTTAAATTTTGATAAATACTAAAATGATAATATATGCATATGTATTGAAATATCAAGAAAAACAAAAGTTACATGAAAACTAATACTAAAAAGTTGGAATAGAAGAACCTGATTCATTAACTTGACGTGAAAATAAATATATGTTGCTTTCACAATATACTTCTCGTAAGCGCTTGATAGACAAAAAAATATAGAACAATAGGGCTCTTGGAGTCACAAATGAAAAATAAAATAGTTTTAGCGTTTGATTGAGAATTGAGAAATATAAAAAAAAAAAAAATGAATATTATGAAAACCAAGATAGAAAGTGGAAAAATTTGAATAATATTTAACGAGAGAAAGACATAATCATTTGATTCATTTTATAAATTTTGTATTTACATGTTAGGGGCCTAATTTTAAATAATATAGATATTTTTCTTTATAGTTTTCCTTTATAGATATAAGAGTAATACTTAATTTTTAAAAAAAGTTATAGTATAAAAATTGAGGCCCCTAAAGTGGGGGCCTAAAGCTTGGGCTTCATTGGCTTTACCCAAAAGCCGGCACTTAATACACATACCACGAAAATCAAAACTCAATCGTATAACAAAATACACATGAAAAGTTAAAATAAAGAAAAAAAATTCGAAATTAAAGCATCACAAAGTTTGTAGTAACAAATTACTCGAGGAGCAATCCTCTTCATAATACGTACAGGTGGTGTATATTAACAATTTATACTCCATTAATTATCATAAAACTAATATTTTTTGAAGACCTTTGATCTTACGTATCTCCTCTCATATTGTTATTTAAATATTATTTATTTGTTATGAATATAATTCTACTTAGAGTGAATGACTATCTTGTAGAGAGTTTTACTTTGTGACTAAGTCATTTTTCCCCTATAAATAGAGGGGTCTTAACCCATTGTAAATCATCCCAAAATTCAATAAGAATTTCCTCTCTCTCTTTCTCTGCAATATTGCTCTTCTTCTTTTATTATTTTATA
>MU668931.1:8975-25245 GCA_026770625.1 Nicotiana glauca
TCAAGACCCACTAAGCTAGACTTAGTGTTTGCAACCACCAAATCTAAGTGAAAATATAGAATCAACCCAAATACCAAACACCCAACATCATCCAAGCATTAAGCAAAAACACCCATTAATTACCCACACTAGGGTTGAGCCACAACCCTAGCTAATGGGTTTAGCTAGACATGGAAGAAGTAGAAATAGAAGAAATACTAGAAGAAATTAACATAATCATTAACTACAAGCTTAATCTACTTGAATCCACGTTAATTACAAGAGAAAATTGCCTAAAGTAGGCTAATACAAAGTGTCTCGTGCTCAGCTGCTAAAACAGATTACAAAACTTGACCTAAAAAAGTAAAATATTCTATTTATACTACACAGGAAAAACCGAACAAAAATACCCCTTAGGGTCTGGCGCGGATCGCATAGAAATGACATGCAGTTGCATAGGGCAAATGGTCTTCAGATCTGTGCTTCTTTACTTGGGGATGCGGACCGCATAGAAATTCCACGCGGCCGCATAGGTTGAGTCATGCGGACTGCGTGGAAAGGGTGCGCAGCCGCACAGTAGAATTTGTCCCATTGTTGACTCTCTGAACTTTTACCCACGCGGACCGCACTGCTTTGGTGTGTGGCCGCGTGGGACTTTGCCTTGAATTGCTGAGCCTCTGATCACTCATCAGTGCGGACCGCGTGGAAATGGATGCAGTCCGCGTGGATCTTCTTCACTTTTGATGGTTTTCTGAACTTTCCTGCGCGGCCGCGTGGCAAAGTAGTGCGGACCGCGTAGGTCAGGCTTGAACTTTGCAGCTTTCAGAACTTTCCTACACAGCCGCACATCAAAACAGTGCGGTCCGCACAGGTCACCTATTTCCCACTTTCAATCATCTTTTGACGCTTGGCAGATTTCACTCCTTTTTGAGACGATTTGTGATATTTATCATCTAGTCGCTCAAACCTGCAATCGAGCGCAACTTGTAAGCAATTAAGGACTAATCTAGAGCAATTTATGCACAAAGCTCGGGTAAGAAGGGGTATAAAACATGTACAGTTCATAGTTATCACCTGACACCTTCCTAACTGTCTCATCACCCGGTAAGGCTCATAAGGCTGAATACCTCGGAGTCCCATTAAGAGGAAGTAAGGACCCGTGGCAGGCATGTACACAATTTCTTCTACAGGAAGCCAATTTTTAACGTCCAATCTATTTGCACCGCAGTGATGGCATGGAGATAGGATACCCAGTCTTCGAACCCTTCCGGCAACTTGAGCCTTGAAATCCTTATGTCATACTCTTCAATGTAGCCTTTGTCTGTAGATCTGTAGCTTACATACTGAGGGTGGTGACACAAATGCTCGATCATCCACATCTACAACAATAAATTGCATCCCTTGAAGAAATTCGCCCCGGCTTTACAAGTTGTGAGAGCCCGGTATACCTCAGGTACTATCATAGGGGACAGCGTGCTTTTGTTGTTGGTAATTAGGACCTTGACGGCTCTAGCCACTTTCAGATCGATGTTTCTATCTTTCCAGGGAAACACCACAATGCCCAACAAGGCTACCATGAAGGCGAACCGCCTTCATCCCATTTTGTCTGATTTCCTCTACTACAAACCCCGCTTTCTGGATCATTGAATCCCTCTATATGCCCATACCTCCGGTATATGAAATGTAGAGTGGAAAAACTCCTATCCAATTCAGAGTACGGGACTCCCTTGCTTATTTTCAGTAGATCCATGAACGTGTGTGAATTGACGGCTCTCGGAGCAATTAGATATTTGTGCCTTAGCCCCTCGATAATGTCCATATAACCTGCTACCTCTTCCAAGGTTGGGGTAAGTTCAAAATCCGAGAAACGGAATACATTGTGGGCTGGGTCCCAAAATATAACCAAAGCCTTTATGATGTCACATCTAGGTCTGACGTTCAACAAACTGGTGAGACCCCCCAGATGCAGTTTGATTTTATCCTGCTCCGACTTTCCCAAATCGTCCCACCACAAGCGCAACTCCAAAGGGATCTTGCTCCTAACTGTTAGTGGAAAACTTGGACCCGTGCTCATTCTGCACATTTATTAAGGGGTTTTAAGCAAAAGGTAAAACTTATTTGACTCACAACAAAACCGACAACAATGTTTTCAAATTAAACACAAGACCCAATTTTTCGAGCACGGCCTTCTAGCACTTCAGTGATGAAGGTTTTGAGGTTGTGTGGGGTAACTGGTCCAAACCTTAGAAACGACCAGAGGTGGCTGTTTAAGCAAATTCAGCCTTCCGGCATTCCTTTCGGCTATTTTTGACAAAACGGCACCGCCCGACTTATTGATGAAAAATTAAAATTTGACATTTTTGGTGATTCTCGCAAAATGGGAAGTTGGACCCGATGAGGGTTGCCTACGTATCTCACAGCCTGTGAGAACCAAACTGGCGTAGTTCGGGCGAGAAAATAAACTACTTTTGAAACAACACTCTTTCTTTTGTTTTTCAAAATAAATAAATAATAAATAGAAAAACATCTCTCTTTCTTTCTTTTCCCCTTTTTTCAAAATTTTGGCAAAGTTTCGACACTACTTGGATATTGGTTTTTTCTAAAAATAAGTAGTTATCTCTCTACACTACTATTTTTGTCCTTTTTTTCACTATTTTCCAACATTCCCGATTTTTCATAAGCCGGTCAGCATGCAAGTCTGAAGCAAATAAATACATAATACAATCAGGATGCAGCAGGATAGTCTTTTTATTCCAGGTTACCTGTCCTAGACGGACCCAACCCCTGTGTTGAGTCCCCTAAGTCAAATGCAACATGATGCAAATAAGCGTTCCTACCAGGGATCTGGCATGAAGTCAAGTTATTCTAATTTTCAACCTGGGTTTATTGTTCTAGACTTGGCTTACCCGAGCGGACAACTCGAGCCGAGGATGGGAGCTGTGTACCGGTAACCAAAAGGCCATCCGATTTTGCAACTCCTCCGAATCCTCGTTCTACTTTTGGAATATGACACTAACAGAAAGAAGTCACGACCAGCGTGCACTCCTCAGGAGAGAGAAGAGAGGGGTTTCGGCACAGTTTATATATACAGTTCAAATAATATCAAAGCGGTAAAGCATTTAGCACATATAGCATGAAACATGTAGAAAATCAGATAATATACACTCCAAATACAACAAATATACCAAGCTCGAATTCTTAAACCTTGAACCAAAGTTCTGGGTTATCGTCCCCAGCGGAGTCGCCAGAGCTGTCGCACCTCCTTTTTTACACTACCACACCTCGTGAAGGGCGTAGTAAAGGGAGTTTTTCCAATTAAAGGACAATCGAAACGGGATTTATTATTAAGAGTTGGAGTCGCCACTTGAGAGATTTATGGTGTCCCAAGTCACCGGTTTGAATCCCGAATCGAGGAAAAAATTGACTCTGTATTACAATCTACGAATCAGAAATCTAGATAAGGAATTCTGTTAACCCGAGAGAAGGTGTTAGGCATTCCCGAGTTCCGTGGTTCTAGCACGGTCGCTTAACTGTTATATTCGGCTTAATTATCTGATTTTAGTACATGTTCAAACCTATGTGCATTTTTACCTTTTAACCGCTTTTGATTATTATTATTTTATAAGAATTGCAATGTCGTGAAAACACGTCTCAAACCACGTCACATCAATGTACCCGTAGTTATTGACATATTTCGACTCCGTTGAGATTTGGATTTGGGTCACATAAATGTACACCCGAGTTTAGGGAGGTAATGTTATTAAAATACGCGGCTAAAGAGACTAACGCATTATTATTTTTTTGGGAAAGGCCGTGCAATTCACTAAACGACCCATCCCGAAGTCTAAGTATTTCTAATACATACATTTATGAGGGCCCCGCAGTTCGCATTTTTATTTGGCGAGGCTCGTCTCATTTTTTATTTAAGGGTGTCCTAAGGCGACTATGATTTTCTAATTATTTGTGTCTCTAAAGATAAAGAAAAGGTCCTAATTAATTACATGTTTATAAATTCGGGCTTCGAATTCAAGTCCGAATTCAAATAAAAGGAGGGACCCTCTTAGTTTGAACCTGTTACCTAACTCGAAGCCCAAACTTATAGCGTTAGATTATGGCAAATGCAAACGGAAAATTGCACTCGAGCTTGCACAAAGGGAGATTGTTTCGTGCCTTATTCTATAAATGAATATTACTAAAGTTGAAATTATAAATAAAATACGGAATTGACAAACAATATTATCAAAACAAACTAATTATTATCTAACTAATTTAGACCCACATTATTAGATGAATTAAACTGTTGGAATTAATTGTTTACAGCTATTTGAAACTAAAACCAACCTTAATCACTAATGCTTGCAAAAGTTTGTTAAAACTTAATCATACGCTTGGAAAATCTATTATATTCAAAGGAGCGTTAACACGTCTTATTCGAACTCAACTCATGCCTACTAGCTTAAGGACTTTAGTTTTATTACACCGAACCAAACTTCGAATATATCAGACCTGCCGATCCTACGAAATTACTGACCATTTTTTTTTTACTCTGCCTAATATTTGCAGAACTAAACATGTCTAACACTGATTTTTCTTTAAACCATTTGAGCCCCTTTTTAACAAATGAAACGACTTGAAACGATTTTGTAACTACTGAAAAATGGATTGCCGAAAATAAATTAAGCTACATTACACTATGCTAATAATAGTGAACTTAACTAGTAAACTGAATGGACAAATACTCGTAAACAGCAGTTCATCAACTCAAAACAGTCCAGAATAGCTCAACCTCAATACAGTTTTAACAAAACTAAGATTAAAGTATTATGGACTAAACTACTGGCATTCATATGGACGAAAAACTTCATTTATTACTTCACTTCACAGCTTCATTACACATGATTAGAATGTGTACCTGGAAAATGCAATGAGGAAGAAGAAAAGAGGAAGGTCAGCTGTAGTAACAACACGGCAGATGCAACAGCAACACAGACGAACCAGGAACCCAGTGAAATCAAACGAGAAATACCAGTAGCAACACCAAACAAACAGACTCGACCAAAAGATGCAATGAAACAGTATGCTTTCTGATTTTCTGTTCTTTAACTCTCAAAGAAGAACACTCTCAGGAACTCTACTATTTAATTGATTTTCAGCAGTCAAAGAAGACTAGACTCTCCAGTTTTTCAAATCTCAATTCTGACCTCTTTTCGATTCAAAAGCCAGACCCCCCATTCTGTCCTAAATGTTCTTATTTATATCCAAAAACAGACCCCTCCTCCTGATTTTAAGCATTAAGTGGACCATTAACTATCCTATCTTAGGCCTTAAAATCATAAAGTTGTCTCCATTATTAGTTGTCTATCAACTATTCAATCCCACTTAGAAATGTCCCTCTTCAGTCCACTATTAAGTATTCAGCAGCCCTTATTCAATTATTTATGTAATCTAATTCCCCAAAATACCCCCTGAAACTACTGAAATCACAATCCTACCCCAATCCAATTACCCTTCAATCTATACCAGACCCCCAAACAGCTATAACCAATTTTCATATCAATTGAATGACTAAAGCTAAATTCTGAACTGAATTTAAATCGAAATCATGTTAACACTAACACAGAACTCGATAGAATCCTTTAAGCTGAATCAAAATCACATTGATACTCAATAGTAGACTCAACAACAGTTTGCAATTTGTCCTTAAATTAGATCAACGGTATCACAGCAATCAGAACAACAACACATTGAGCTATAATTGGTATAGATACAAGGAATAAATCAATACAAAACCTAGCCAAGAACACATGAACATTGTAAACACACTGAACGAGAAACAACACTGAACCAATATGCAAAGACAAATAGGTACGAATAGCAGGGGACCCAACATCACACAAGAATGAAACAAATCGAGGTAACAAACAACAATTGACAAGAACTACAGAGCTATAATCAAGGCAAATTAATCGACGAAACTAGTTATACCATATTTCCATTGACAGAAGAAAATTGGACCAAGAAAAGTCCGAAATAGAAGTGAGAAAATAAATAAAAGATGATGAAATACCATGAAGCTTAAATAGATAAACAGCGACAGAAATAGAAAAGAAAAAGAAGTAAAATACCTCAAAATCGCAGCCCAGACTCCAATGAGTTCCCATTGAAACTTCAACTTTAACTTTTGAGGTCCAAACGGACTTTAATCGAGTGTTCTCGACTGAAAACACTCAACTAAAGTCGATTAAGAACCTCAAATTTCCCCTTTTACTCGGGCAGGTTCCAGGTTTTGGCTCTCTAGGTTTCGTCCAGTTGATTTAACATTTGGCAAGTTCTAGCTCGATCGAGCTGAAACATTATGAGATTTGGGATGAGGGTAGTCTAGAGGTTCAGGGGTGTGACTTAGGGAGGGTTTAGTTCAGCGCCGCCACCAAAGGATCTTGTGGCGGCGCTAGGGTTCATGTCTTCAAACTGAGATTCGAAGGGTTCTAGGGTGATTCGAGGAAAACTAGGGCTAGGTATGGTCATAGGAGAAGGAGGGGGACCTAGGGTGTTAACTTGGTGGTGATTGGGCAGATTAGGGGTTTTGACTGATCTTTCGATCTATTATTCGAAACAAACGGTAAGGATTCGAGGAAAAAGGGGTAGGGATTTGGAAAGAGGAAGGCACGGAGGTTCAGTGGTGTAAAGATAGGGTTGTTTGGCCGTCGACCGCCGCTGTAGGCGATTTCCGGCAGACGGTCGACGGTGGTGTGAGGCAGAGGTTATTTGGGGTGTCTCTAAATGTTTGAGACGGAGAGGGGGGGTCTGAGGGGTGTAGGGTTTGTTTGGGAGTTATATACGGGGTGGGGATTTGATCCAGGCCGTTGGATCAATTAAGATCGACGGCTTGGATCAACCTACTTAACAAAACGGGGTTGTTTGGGTAGGCTTGAGACCGGGTTGGTCTTTGGTGGAAACGGGTCGAGGCATAGGGGCGATTGGCGGCCGTTGGATCAAATGGAATGAATGGCTTGGATCAATTGTCCTGATACGGCGTCGTTTCGGCTAGTCTGGGGGCAGGCTGGACCGTTTGATCTTAGGAGATCAATGGCACAGATTTTGCACATCAAAACGGCGTCGTTCAGGTGGTCTTGGAGACGGATCAAATTGGACCAGGTGAGGCGTGTTGAATTGGGCTGGATTGGATGGTTTTGGTTATGGCCCAGTCCGATTTTCTTCCTATTTTTGTTCTTTTCTTCATTTTCTCTTATTTCTAAATTAAATTATAAACCAAATCATAAATATTATTTAATTCCTAATAACAATCAACACACACAATTAAAATAAAAATCACACAATTTGACATTAAATGCTAAAAATGCAAAGTATATTATTTTTTGTGATTTTTTCATTTTTCTAAAACATTTGGTTATTAACTATCTCAAAAATATTTATTAACTTGTAAAATACAATTACAACATATTTTGTATTTTCTATTAATTTAAACACACATAATCACGCACATACAAACGCAAACAATTACCAAAAATATCACAAGAATTTCACATAATAAAACAAACATTTTTATTTTGATTTTGTGGGAGTAATTCATGTGAGGCAAAAATCACGTGCTCACAACTTTTATTATATTTTGTCTCCAAATTCATGGATTAGTATAAAAGAGTTTTTAACATTTTAAATACTACATGCACACAGAAATAACAAACTTTGGCCAATTTTCTCTATCTTACCATAGAAAAAGAAAAGATAGCAAAACAAATAATATTAATAATTCTAACGAAAACTTACCAACGAATTAAAGAAAATTTGCAGACTTTAAGAAGATATAAATCTCGTATATCATGTTTAAATCATACAGAGGAGAATGAGTTTTACCTTTTGTAAGATTTCACAATAAATAGAATATCTACAATCGACTACTGGTTTCCAAGCTAGCAATGCTAACTTTTCTAGAACCTTGAATTCGAAACAGCGAACGAAATCTTGAACTCCATCTTCAAACTCCTTTTCTCTTTCACGTTCAATTTTCTCTTTCTTTTTTCGTTCTTTTTTTTCCTTATTTCGTTGTCTTTTGACTTCGGTTCCTTCTTCTTTCTTTTCGTTCTTTTAGTTTGCTTTTTTCTTTTTCTCTCTTTCTTGTTACTTCCGTTTCTTTCTTTTTGCTTCTTCTTATTTTTTACGTTTTTTTTTCTTCTCCTCCTCTTTTCTCTTAAGAGTGTCCTCATATATATAGATGTGTGGAGGGAATTAGAGTTGGAGTTGGAGTAGGAGAATAGAGTTGAGAAGATCATGGTGAGTAGTTAGGATAATCCTTTTTTAAATCTTTCAATATTTATCCCTTTTTTTGTTATATTATTTATTTTTTGTTTTATTTATTTATTTATTTTGCTTTGCTTTTCGTTAATTTGCTGAGTTAATTTTCTTATTTATTTTAATTTTTTGTTTAATAACTTTTACTTATTCTTTATTAATGAAGAAATTAGAAAGTAAAATGCATAGTTAAAAATATTAGTTAGCTATCTTATACTTAAATATTATAGATATAAGAAAATTAAATATTTACATTGTAGTTTAAATTATACTAAAAAAAATAATACTAAAGCTAACTTATTTATTATAATTCTAATTAAAAGAAACCATATATATATATATAAGAAAATTCATACCCTAAGAATGTTATTATTTTTGTAGCTTTCTTTTATTAAGATTAGACCTTAAAGAGATATGTATACTAAAATAGTATAGGATTTGGGTGTGGTCAAAAATTAGTTGTTCACAGTTCCAGAGATGAGTCATTAGTAACTCCATTACTTAATTCCTGTAAAACTAGTTTACTTCTTGGAATATGGTTCATTAAATAGTCCTCTTCTAGAAATATGGCATTTGTCGTAATAATTACCTTCTATTCTTTGGGATAATAACAAAACTGCCTTTAGTTCCTTTTGGATATCCAATAAAAATGCATATTTCTATCCTATATTCCAATTTAGCCGTTTTCCCTTTTAGTACATGTGGTGGACAACCCCAAACCTGAATATGCTATAAACTTGGCTTGCGCCCAGATCAAAATTCTACTGGAGTTGAGGGTACTGAGTTTGATGGAATCAAATTTAGAATGTAATTTGTTGTTTCTAAAGAATATCCCAAAAGTAAGAAGGAAAATCGGAATAACTTAACATTGAACTAATCATTTCCATAAGGGTTCTGTTTCTTCTTTCTGCCATCCCATTTTATTGTGGTGTTCCTGGGGCAGATAATTGAGATGTAATTTCTCAATCTGATTAGTATTTAATGAATTCCACATAAAGGTATTCACTGCCATGATCCGATCGCAATGTTTTGATATATTTATCATGTCATTTCTCGATTTTCATCTTTAATTCTTTAAACTTCTCAAAGCATTCAAACTTACGACACAACAGATAAATGTCTATATATTTTGAGTAATCATCTGTGAAAGTCATAACAACAATAACAACAACAGCCCAGTATAATCCCACAAGTGGGGTATGGGGAGGGTAATATGTACGCAGACCTTACCCTACCCCGGGGGCAGGGAGGCTGTTTCCAGGAGACCCTCGGCTCAAGACAACAACAAGAGATGATATATTAGTACTATCAATAAACTCATACTAAAATAACATAAAATATATAATATAACATAAAATAACCAAAGAATAGCAATATAAGAAATATAGGAAATACGAAATAGATGAAAGGTATACTAATATCCAACAAATAAATCCCTGCATTGGGAGCTGATCAGTAGCATCCTAAGGTTAACTCATAACTGGCTAGTCTCACTCTAGTGTGCTGTAGAAATATCCACAACTTCCTCCTAACCTACAACTTTAATGCTCGACCTCCACAATCCCCTATCAAGGGCCATGTCCTCAGTAATCCTAAGACGCGCTATGTCCTACCTGATCACCTCTCCCCCAATACTTCTTAGGTCTCCCTCTACCTCTCCTCGTGCCCACCACAGCCAGTCGCTCACACCTCCTCACCGGTGCATCAGTACTCCTCCTCTGAATGTGCCCAAACCATCTGAGTCTTGCTTCCCGCATCTTGTCCTCTATGGGGGCCACGCCCACCTTCTCACGAATATCTTCGTTCCTAATCTTATCCATCCTTGTATGCCTGCACATCCACCTCAACATCCTCATCTCTGCTACTTTCATCTTCTGGGTGTGTGAGTTCTTAACCGGCCAACACTCTGTCCCATACAATATGGCAGGCTTAACCACTGCTCTATAAAACTTAACTTTTAGGAACGGTGGCACTTTCTTGTCACACAAAACTCCCGTCGCTAACCTGCACTTCATCCACCCTACCCCTATACGGTGTGTGACATCCTCGTTGGTCTGTGAAAGTTACAAAATACTAAAAATCATCTCTTGCTTATATATTCATAGGGCCAAACAAATCAGAGTGAATTAATTCTAACTTATAGATGGCTCTATTTCCTTTTGAGGGAAAATGTCTCTTGGTCATTTTACTTTCTAAAAAGGATTCGCATATTCGCAGTTCCTCAAATTTCAATGAACTCAAAGGCCTATCAGAGACCAATCTCAAAATCCTATTTAGATTTATATGACCTAGACGTAAGTGCCACAAATAAATCTAGCTCAATTCAGAAATACATTTTCTTTTATGTGGCAGATTAACGTTAGTTAAATTTTTTTGGTTGTTGTAGCACATGAGGAGATATATCAAGAATAAAAAGGTCATGTACTCTAGCAGCGATGTAGACAAAACATTTATTAAACTTAATAACAACCAACTAAGTTATTAGCAAAATAAACATTATAACCATCATCCATTATTTTTGAAACCGAAATCAAATTCCTTCTAATAGAAGGTACATAGAGAACATCTTTCAAAACTAAAACTCTATCACTACTAAACGAAACTCTAATATATCATAATGCTAAAGTTGGTGTTGGCTCGCCATTGACTTAAAAAATGCAAACAACGTTCCCACTTAGCCGCCGCATTTCCTGAAACCCTTGCAAAGTAGTGCAGTTATAATTAATGGCGCTTGAATCTACACGCAAAAATATGGTAGATATAGTCTCTAAAAAGGTTTTAACGACATTTAAATTCGAATTACCTTGCTTATTCAACTTTACCAAATAGGCAGGGCATTATTTTTTGTGATGCGCAGGTTACTTGCAATGATATCCCTGTCCTTTGGGCTTTTTCACACCAGTCGAACCTCCAGGTGCCAAAACCTTTTGAGTCTTCTTCTTTTTCTTACCACCTTTCGACTTAGAAACTGAAGCTTTCTCAACATTCAGTGACACAACTGGAGCTTGCTGTTTGATAATAGATTCTGCCGCTTGCAGCTCATTCAACAATTTTGCCAGTGACAAATATATTCTGTTCATATTATAGTTCAAGCGAAATTGTTGAAAACTGTCAGGCAGAGTCTGCATGACCATCTCAACTTGAAATTTCTTATCAATCTGTAATGACCTGACCGGTTGTTTTGAGAATTTACACTTCGCTCGCTAATTCTCGGGCATGACTAGCCCCGTATGATGTATTATGACTTATATAAATCATCAGTTTTGGTTTTCAGGTTTATCGGAATAGATATGGAAGGATGATTCTCAGCTTGAAACTTTAAATTTGAAAGGTTAGACTCAGTCTTGACTTTTTAGTATTCGATCTCAAATTTGAATTGTTATGATTTGGTTAGCTCCATTGGGTGATTTTGTTCTTAGGAGCATGTTCGGAATGTATTTTGGAGGTCTGTGGTAGATTTAGGCTTGAATTAGCGAAATTGGAATTTTGGCATTTTTCGGTTGGTAGTGGTAATTTTGATATCGGGGTCGGAATGGGATTTCGGAAATTAGAGTAGGTCCGTTGTGTCAATTGTGACATGTGTGGAAAAATTCAGGTTATTCAGACGAGGTTTGTTAGACTATTTGATCGTTTGTGGAATTTGGAAGATTTAGAATCCTTAGGCTTGAATCTGAATCAATGTTGTTTTGAGTGTTTCGAGGTTGAAATAAGTTTAAATAGTGATATGTGACTTGTTTGTATTTTTAGATGAGGTCCCGGGGGCCTCGGGGTAATTTCGGATGGTTATCGGAGAGTTGGAAAATAGAGTTTGCAGCTGAAGCTGTTGTGTTTCTGTCATAACCACACCTACGGATTAGGGACCACAGGTGCAAGCCGCAAAAGCAACATTTTTTATCATAAGAGCGAAGGCCAGTTGGTTGGGGATGCAGCGCAAAAGCGGAGGTTAGACGCACCTGCGATCCCTCATATGCGGTGGCTTGATCGCAGGTGCAGATGGGGACTTTAAATGAAATTCCACAGATGGGGACTTCTTATCGCATGTGCGGTATTGGAACGCAGTTGCGGAACTCCTAGGCAGAACATATAAATTCTTGCCTTCGCAATTTTCAGCTCATTTCTCACCATTTTTTATCGTATTTGAAGCTTTTTGGGAGGATTTGAAAAGGGATTCAAGGGGTAACACTTGGAGGTAAGATTCTTGAACCTAATACTTGCATCTATGATGAATTTCAATGGATTAAACATGGAAATTACTGAGATTAAGGGTGAAAATTTGGGAAAGTTAGGGCTTGAAATTGGAAAGTGTTCATTGGGGATTTAAGGGGCCATTTGAGGTCCGATTTTTTATGTTCTTAGTATGTATGGACTCGTGGGAGGATAAGGACTTTAGTGATGTGATTTTTATCGAATTCCGAGGCGTGGGCCCGGGGGTCGGGTTTGGCCAATTTTGGGAGTTTTGAGTTAATTTGATTATTTTTGCTTGGGCTTTGTTCCTTTAGCATATATTGATGATAATATGCTTGTTTTGGCTAGATTCGGAGCATTTGGAGGCCGATTCGAGAGGCTAAGGCATCGCGGGCTAGAGTTTGGACCAGTTTAAGGTAAGTAAAGATTGTAAATGTTGTCCTGAGGGTAGTTATGCTATTTTGAGGTGTCACACACGCTATATGTTGAGCGTGTGGTCGTGCACCATTGGGGATTGTGACTTGGTCCGTCCCCTACAACTATTAAGTCGCGTAATTGATTGAAAATTGTTTGATATTATTGTGTTTTGGAAAGTATTACTATGTTTGTGGCTGAATGCGGTGTTTGGGCCTCGTGGCAAATGTTTGGACCCTTAGGGGATTTTTACTACTATTTTTGGTTTAACAATTATACTCAGTCATGTTATGTTTTTACTAATTTCATAACTCAGTTCTATTTACTCAGTTTTGATTCTATAAAAGATATTTTGGACCGAGCGCCTGTTCTACTGTTAACCATAGTGGCTTGAGAGTTTTCTGACTGAGTGAAGCCGAAGGCCTGTGTTGTGAGTATATTATAGGATTGGGATGCACGCCGCGACAAGTTGTTACAGATTCATGATATTGTGAGGCCGAGGGACTAATTGATTTATGCCATGAGGTGGCTTGTTATTATGAGGGCGAGGGCCTGATTGATTTATGCCATGAGATGACTTGTTATAGCGCTTGGATTGTAGGAGCCCCTCCAGAGTCTGTACACCCCCAATGAGCACGGGTACCCAGTGTGAGTGATGTGATATTGCCCGAGGGGCTGTTGTTGTTTTATGTTGTTGCTTGAGTTGCTGATTACGAGCGTTTGTGAGGTAGCACGAAGGGCTGGTTCTATTGATATTTTGCTCGAGGGCCGGTTTATGGTACATGATTTGCCTGAGGGGCTGTTTATGGTTCTATCATTTTGACTCATTGTTTTCTTCGCTTATTTGAAACTATAGAAAGCTATTTTAAAAGAAAATATTTTACTGAAATTGAGTTTGTTTTACGAGATAATTGAGTTTTGTACTGTTTTGGAAATGTACTATATTTGTTGTGGTACTGTGATGTGGAATAATCTATTTTTTTACTGCTCAACTTTCATTTACTTTTATTACTTACTGAATTGGCGTACTCACATTACTCCATTCACCTTGTGTGCAGATCCAAGAGTTGCAGGACGTGATAGTGAGCATCGATCGTCCTTTCAGCAGGATTTTTGGAAGTCGACAAGGTAGCTGCATGATGTTTGCAGCCCTATTTTTCTCCCTCATATATTCCCTAGATTTTATTAGAATTTTCTTCCATATTGGTCTAGACTTTATTGTATCTAGACAGAGTTGTAGTTGCTCGTGACTTGTGACACCCCGATGTCGGGCTAGTGTATTTATTCTGCACTGGTTATTTAGACTTATAATATGAGATTACTTATTAATTAATGACTTAAAAATGGATTTTATAGAATAATGATTTGATTTGGTATGTGTCAGCTGGCCTAGTTTCGCTACATGCGCCATCACGACCGGGTCGATTTAGGTTCGTGACAAGTTGGTATCAGAGCCTAGCTTACATAGGTCTCACGAGTCATAACCAGGTTTAGTAGAGTCTCACGGATCGGTACAGAGACGTCTGTACTTATCCTCGAGAGGCTGCAGAACCTTTAGGAAATCCCACATTATTGAATTCTTATCGTATGTCCTTGATTCGGCTTGAAATGTAACTCTTGAATTCCTTCCACACGTTCGTATGCACGCATGAGCGCTCGGTACCAGCTGTGCATCTATGGCTTATGATTCCCGAATTGAATGGCAAAATGTGATTTCTGTATGTTGATGTTGGGCCAGTCTGGTGGACTTGAGGCCGGGCTCTGCTTGTAGCTTGAGTATTGATGTGTCAATCATGTGAGCACGTGCTTCAGGATTTATATGTTCGGTAATGTCCCTATTAGTGGAAGTGATGACTGAATGGTTATGTGGTGAGTATGATGTGACTGCGAGATGTGTTCATATGATTTGAATGTAATGAGAAGGGTCTACTTGAGGGTAGAAAGAACTATTTGGTGCTCGATTTCCATCTTGATTGGATATATATCCTTAAGTTAGGAGTGTGTGAAAGATCTTTTTATGTTGTCTAGTTCGGGGTGTGGAGTAGATTTCATGTTACGATATAAGTTCAGACTTAGGAAGATTTAGTGATTGCGTAATGTCTATGACGGTGGAATAGTATGAAGAGATGTTACTTTGAGGCAAAGCATATGGGTTATCTCTTGTAGAGTGTTATAAAGTTTGTGTGATCCTTTTGTTGTTTGTTGGAAGACCTCTTGTACCAGTGAAATATATGTGTTACAATGTGAATTTGGATTTCTTAAAAGAGTGGGCTTGACTGTTACGAGGGTGAATGCGAAATTTTAGATAAATTGAAATACTAGATGGTTGTGTTGCATGAGCTTATGAACGGTTTAGTTGAATTTCACTGTGTATTATAGTAGTAATAAAGAGTGTGGGCATTGTGAGTCTTCGTGTGTTTTGATCTATGGCTTTGATGCCAAGTGGGAGAGTCTGCTATTGATCGGCTGATTGTACGGTTATATGCTATGTTAGTTCCAGTTTGAGGTATACTGGTGAATCGTTCATGGATTACAAAGGTTGAGATCGAGGATGATTCGAGTAAGGGAAATTTTAAATAGGGGTTGTGTTATGATTTATGGGTGTATAAGAATTGTGGAATGACTTGAGTTGTTATTGGTGAAGGATGTAATGTGTATGGAGTAGGAAATTATTTGGTCGCATTAAGGTGGGGTTACTTTTTGAGGTGTTGGAGTGCTGATGGAGCACAAGTCATTCGGTCTGTTTGATCAATTTAATGGAAACCTAAGTAGAGTGGATGACTGGCATGCCACAAAAATCGAGGAGCGCGACCGGGGCTCAATAGAGTAAATCCAACTGAGCAAGCCTATTAGGTTTCATACTACCCAAATTCGTCTTTGAATAAAGAGGAAATGTACACCATTAATCAAATTCTATAAATATATCATTAACGACTTCCATTTCATTTCCATTAGCAACTTCGTTCATAATTTTGATGATATTACAAGTTTTATATATCTTTTCCAAACATCAATATTTTTATTTTAATTCCAATACCCGACACTACCCACAACCTGTCTACGGAGCCTATAAATACAACTGAAGAGAAATATGAAAATGTCGGCAACAAGGCTCCAGCTATACCTCGATATACAAGTACATGATAAATAGATTATACAGGACCCCGAAATGAAGTGGGGCTCACCAAGTCGGCTAAAAAGAGGATACGCCACTAGCTGCGACCAACACTATCTGCTATGGAACCACCTACATCCATTTAAAGATGTAGCACCCCCGACAAAAGGGACGTTAGTGTCGACGCCCCCTTTTTTCCCCCTTCTAAAAGAAAGAAATCAGGTTTACGACATTATGGACAAAACAACTCTTATTCCCTTTTGAGGA
>MU668932.1:764-38433 GCA_026770625.1 Nicotiana glauca
TTTTGGAGCATTGGCTCGGACTAGAAATTGTTACTCGAGAAATAGGTGATTAAAAGTGGATCGTGTAGCGATCAGTCCCTTGCCGGGACGTATGTATTTATTGTATTTTCCCTTGCCAGGATGATTGAATTGTTATTTGTATTCCCTTTCCGGTATTTTCTTGTGATTGTGGTTACTCCCCTCGCACTTGAGTTGCGGTCGTTGGTAGGTGAGTTCTTGGTAATAAATGTTGAGGATTGGGTTGCACGCCGCAATGGTGTTAATGAAATATTGAGGATCAGGTTGCACGCCACAACGGTGATATCTGTTGAGGATCGAGTTGTGCGCCGCAACGGATTTTGGGCTGAGTGTATTGTGTTCGTATGTAGAGACTTCCTGTGTTTCCTTATCAGTTGTTATTGTTCACCTTCATTTCTTTACCGTTGATTCCTATATATATATATAGACTGTAGTACCCCACATCATGTTTCCCCCACCCCTTTTTCTGCTTAAATTAGTGTATTTTTCTGTTGTTGCATATATATCTGTACATGTTATTTGTGGTAGGTCATGTCTAGCCTCGTCACTACCTCGCCGGGGTTAGGCCGGACACTTATCAGCACATGGGGTCGGTTGTGATGATTCTACACTCTGTGCATTTCTTTTGCACAGATCAGGACGCAACTTTCGGACCGCAGCAGTATTAGATCGGGAGCAGAGCTTTAGTCCAGGGACTCTTGAGGTAGCCTTGATGACGTCCGCAGGCCCAGAGTCTTTTCCATTTTTATTCAGTTTGTTAACTCTTTTATTGAAACAGATTGTTATGATTCATTTCAGACGGTTGTATTTAGTGAATCTTAGAAGTTCGTGAGCTAGTGGCACCAGGTTCTGGGTAGAGATATGTTTCAAATTTTCGCATTTTTGGTTTCATTTTTATTAAGTTTAAAGTCTTCCGCACTTGTTTAATTGATTTATGTTTATTTATATTGTTGAGATTATCGGAGAATGTTTAAAGTTTGGCTGGCCTAGCTCCGTTAGTAGGCACCATCACAACTCCTGATGGTGGTAAATCCGGGTCGTGACAAGTTGGTATCAGAGCTCTAGGTTGCATAGGTCTCGCTACTCACGTACAAACTCGGTAGAGTCTGAGGGATAGGTATGGAGATGTCTGTATTTATCCCCCAAAGGTTAAAGAGTTAGGAAAAATTTTACTTTGTTCTTTCTTGTCGTGCGATTCTGTTTCTCAAATACTGATTGTCTTTCTACTCTGTTCATTCACAGATGGCGAGAACACGTGCTTCTTCTTCTACCGCGCACCAGCCCGAGCCCCCAGCAGCAGCTCCTACGAGGGGCAGAGGCCGAGGCCGAGGTCGATGCCGAGGTAGGGGCAGAGCTCAGCCCCGGGCAGCAGTTCGAGAGGTGGAGCCTCATATTGACTATGATGAGGAGGTTCCAGCCCCAGCAGCTCCAGTGGGCCTAGCTCAGGTCCCAGGAGGGGTCATGTTCACCCAGATCTTCAGGATGCTCTAGTCAGATTGGTAGGCTGTATGGATAGTGTCACTAGAGCGGGTTTGCTTCCAGTAGCGCCAGTCACTTCTCAGGCTGGAGGAGGGGTTCAGACTCCTGCTACGTGTACTCCGGAGCAGGTAGCTCCCCGGACTCAGGTCCCAGTGGCTCAGCCAGCAGTGGCAGCTCAGACAGGTATTACAGCTCAGGCCGTCGATGGAGCGACTATTTCTTCAGATGCTTTGTGGAGCTTGATCGGTTCTCCAAGCTCTTCACCACCACTTTCAGCGGTGCTTCATCAGAGGATCCACGAGATTTTATATTCAACTGTTATGAGATTCTTAGGACCATGGGTATAGTGGAGACCAACGGGGTAGATTTTTGCACCTTCCGGCTTGCAGGATCTGCCAAGACTTAGTGGAGAGATGTTTGCCTATCTAGACCAGTAGGGTCTCCAGCTTTGACATGGGATCAGTTTGCAGAGTTATTATTGAAGAAGTTTCTCCCCGTCACTCAGCGGGAGGCACTTCGTAGGCAGTTACATAGTATGATACTAGATTTGTTGACTTGGAACGCCATGCAGTTGTGATACTCTCTATAGAGTGAGAGAGGGTCCGGAGATTTATTGATAGATTGATTCAGCTGATCCATCTCCAGATGGCCATGGGAGTTGGTAGTGATATTTCCTTTTAGGAGGCGGCTAACGCGGCCCGCAGAGTTGAGATGGCCCTTTCACGAGGGGGTGGTCATATGTTAGATAAGAGGCCTCGTCATTCTGGTAGGTTCAGTGGTACCTCGTCTGGAGGTAGGGATTCCTATGGTAGAGGTCATTCACCGCGACCCTTTCAGTTAGCTCTTTAGGTTTCTCATGGTACTCCAGGCAGCGGTGGTTCCCAACAGTATTATTCAGATCAGCAGCCTATCAGTGCACCCCCACTTCAGAGCCTTTGAGGAGGTCATTCAGGGCGGCAAGGTCAGTCTCAGTTTTCTCAGTTGCCGCATTCAGCTGGGTGTTATAAGTGTGGAGATCTCAGTCACATCAGGAGATATTGCCCGAGGTTGAGAGGTGCTCGGTCGCAACAGCAGGGCCGTCATCCCATGATTCAGGTAGCAGGTGATCCACCGGCCGCCCAGCCAGCTAGAGGCGGGGGTGGGGATCATAGAGGTGGAGGTAGGGACCATAGAGGTGGAGCTCGCACCGGTAGAGGCAGAGGTCAGTCAGTAGTTGATCGTCCTAGAGATGCGATTCAGGGAGGTGGGGCCCAGCCCTATTGTTATGCTTTGCCAGTCAGGCCAGAGGCCGAGTCATCAGATGCTGTCATTAAAGGTACCATTCTGGTTTGTGACAGGGATGCTTCAGCGCTATTTGACCCTGGGTTTACGTATTCATATATGTCATCTTATTTTGCACCCTACTTGGCTATGCCTAGTGATGCCTTGGGTATTCATGTATATGTATCTACACTAGTGGGTGATTCTATAGTGGTCGACCGAGTCCATCGTTCATGTGTAGTAGTATTTGAGGGTCTTGAGACCAGAGTTGATCTGTTGCTTCTAGACATTGTTGATTTTGATGTTATATTGGGGATGGATTTGTT
Organism: Nicotiana glauca; assembly: GCA_026770625.1. Classification (NCBI taxonomy): domain Eukaryota; kingdom Viridiplantae; phylum Streptophyta; class Magnoliopsida; order Solanales; family Solanaceae; genus Nicotiana; species Nicotiana glauca. Next base: position 3,848 of record MU668932.1, read on the forward strand.
GTCCCCGTATCATGCGATCTTGGATTGTCACGCCAAGACCGTGACCTTGTCTTTACCGAATTTGCCCCGATTGAAGTGGAGAGGAACCCCGGGACATGCCACCCGCAGTGTTATTTCATATGTTAAGGCTCGACCATATTAGCTTATTTGGCATATGTTCGTGATTCCAACACTGAGGTTCCTTCTATTGACTTAGTTCCTATTGTTCGGGAGCTCCCAGAGGTTTTCCCTTCAGACCTGCCGGGTATGCCGCCCGACAGGGATATTGATTTCTGTATTGATCTGGCTCCAGGCACGCAACCCATTTTTATCCCGCCGTATCGTAAGGCCCCGCCAGAGCTGAAAGAGTTAAAGGATTAGTTGCAAGATTTGCTTGAGAAGGGTTTCATCAGGCCTAGTATTTCTCCTTGGGGTGCGCCAGTTTTATTTGTGAAGAAAAAGTATGGGTCGATGAGAATGTGCATTGATTACCGGCAGTTGAACAAGGTGACAATAAAGAACAAGTATCCACTACCGAGGATTGATGATTTGTTTGACCAGTTGCAGGGTGCGAAGGTGTTTTCAAAGATAGATTTGAGATCGGGCTATCATCAGTTGAGGATTAGGGCGTCTGATGTCCCTAAGATTGCATTTTGCACTCAGGACGGGCATTATGAGTTTTTTGTCATGTCATTTGGATTGACCAATGCCCCAACAACATTTATGGAGTTGATGAACCGAGTGTTCAGGCCTTATTTAGACTTGTTCGTAATAGTCTTCATTGATTATATTCTTGTGTACTCCCGCAGTCAGAAGGAGTACGAGCAGCACCTTAGAGTGGTTCTCCAGACTCTGAAGGATAGTCAGTTGTATGCCAAGTTCTCGAAGTGCGAGTTCTGGTTGAGTTCAGTTGCATTTTTGGGTCATGTAGTATTAGCAGAAGGCATCTAGGTTGACCCAGAAGGGTGCCCAGTTTAGGTGGTCAGACGAGTGCGAGGAGAGCTTTCAAAAGCTCAAGACAATTCTGACTACGACACCGATATTGGTTTTTCCCACAGGTTCAAGGCCTTATACAGTTTATTATAATGTTTCCCGTATTGGGTTTAGCGCAGTGTTGATGCAGCATGGTAGGGTCATTGCTTATGCTTCGAGGCAGTTGAAGATTCACGAGAAGAACTACCCAGTCCATGATCAAGAATTGGCAGCCATTGCTCATGCTTTGAAGATTTGGAGGCATTACTTATATGGTGTGACGTGTGAGGTGTACACTGATCACAAGAGTCTGCAATACTTGTTCAAGAAGAAAGAGTTGAACTTGAGGCAGTGGAGATGGTTGGAGCTATTGAAGGATTATGATGTTACTATTTTGTACCACCCGGGGGCAGCCAATGTGGTGGCAGATGCATTGAGTAGGAAGTCAGCCAGCTTGGGTAGTCTTGCTTATATTCCGATCAGCCAGGGATCGCTTTATTTGGATATTCAGGCCTTGGCCAATCGGTTTGTGAGGTTGGACATTTCTAAGCCTAGCCGAGTTTTAGCTTGCACGGTCTCTCATTCTTCATTATTGGAGCGTATCCGTGATCTGCAGTTGGATGATCCTCATTTGTGTGTCCTGAGAGACACGGTGCAGCGTGGAGGTGCCACGAGGGTGACTTTAGATGCGGATGGTGTTTTGAGGTTGCAGGGGTGAGTATGTGTGGCCAATGTCGATGACATTCGAGAGTTGATCTTAGCAGAGGCCCATAGTTCTCGATATTCTATTCACCCGGGCGCCGCGAAGTTGTATCAGGACTTGCGGCAACATTATTGGTGGCGTAGGATGAAGAAGGACATTGTTGCATATGTGGCTCGGTGTTTAAATTGTCAATAGGTCAAGTATGAGCATCAGAGGCCTAGTGGTATATTTCAGAGGATTGAGCTTCCCGAGTGGAAATGGGAGAGGATTACCATAGAGTTCGTTACTGGACTCCCGGTGACTCGGAAGAAGTTTGATGCTATTTGGGTCATTGTTGATAGGATGACCAAGTCAGCACATTTCATTACTATTTCCACCACCTATTTATTGGAGAGACTAGCTGATATCTACATCCGGAAGATTGTTCGTCTTCATGGGGTGTCGGCATCTATCATTTCAGACCGAGATACGCAGTTTACCTTACGCTTTTGGAGAGTAGTTCAGCAAGAGTTAGGCACCCAGATTCAATTGAGCACAACAATCCATCCTCGGATGGACGGTCAGTCCGAGAGGACTATTCAGATATTGGAGGATATGCTCCGAGCCTGTGTTATTGATTTTGGAGGCTTTTGGGACCAGTTTCTACCTTTAGCAGAGTTTGCCTACAACAACAGCTACCAGTCTAGCATTCAGATGGCTCCTTATGAGGCGTTGTATGGTATGCTATATCGGTCTCCAGTCGGATGGTTTGAGCTAGGACAGGCTCGGTTATTGGGTATAGATTTAGTCCAGGAGGCCTTGGATAAAGTCAAGATCATTCAGGACAGGCTTCGTTCGGCTCAGTCGCGGCAAAAGAGTTATGCGGATCGCAAGGTTCGAGTTCTAGATTTCATGGTTGGCGAGCGAGTATTGCTTCGTGTATCGCCTATGGAGGGCGTAATGAGATTTGGGAATAAGGGAAAGCTTAACCCTAGGTTCATTGGCCCATTTGAGATTCTTGATCGAGTGGGAGAGGTGGCTTATAGACTTGCCTTGCCACCTAGCTTGTCAGCCGTGCATCCAGTATTTCATATGTCTATGCTTCGGAGGTATCACGACAATCCTACCCACGTGTTCGAGGATGAACGTTTGTTTTAGAGGTGGAGAATGTGACGACCCAAAGGGTCATCACTGTATTTCTCCTTTTTTCCGTGCTTCCGAGGCCTTGGAAACCTCGTTTGTGGTTACCTCAATTTGCGTGCGCAGTTCGGGCGCAAAGCTGGAAAGTTTTTATGTTAAAATATGTGAATTATGTGAAAAATTTGAAGAATTTTGGTATTAATATTGATATAGTTGACTTTGGTCAACATTTTGGGTAAACGGAGCCGGATCCGTGATTTGACAGTCCCGGAGGTTCCGTAGAAAAATATGGGACTCGGGCATGTGCCTAGAGTCGAAATCCGAGGTCCAGAACCCGAGTAAAAGAATTTTTCTGTTAAATTGTTTTCTGGAATTATTAAGGAAAATGAAAATGAGTTAGAAAATATAGGTATCGGTCTCGTATTTTGGTTCCGATGCCCGGTACAGGTCTTAACTATGCGTTAAGTGCTTTCTGTGAAATTTGGTCAAAATCGGACGTCGTTTGACGTGTTTCGGACCTAAATATCTAAAGTTGGAAGTTATGAACTTGAAATGAAAAATGAAGATCTTGAGGCTTGATTCTTTGATTTTGATGTTATTTTAGCGATTTGATCGCTCGAGTAAGTCCGTGGGATGTTGTCGAGTTAGTGTGTGAGTTTGGTTGGGAGCCTCGAGGGCTCGGGTGTGTTTTCGGAGGTGTTCGGGGTGGTTTTGGACTTAAGAGGTTAGCAGATTTTCTGCAATTTTCACACAGGGATTTTCTTCATCGTGTTCGCGGAGAGTACCCTTGCGTTCGCGTAGCATTGTGTCCCTCTTCGATGCGTTCGCATGCCTTACCTCGCGAACGTGTACACCAACTTGGACCCCCCTCCCCCCAGATTCCTTCTTCGCATTCGCACACTTCCAATTGCGAACGCGATTCCCCTGACCAGTCTCCATCACGAACGCGTCAGTCGCGTCGCAATCGTGAAGGGTTAATTCCTTCATTGAATTTTCGTAAAAACAGAACAGTGTCCACGGGATTTTTCTCACTTTTTCACACAGGCTCTCCTCTTCCACACTCCATAGACGATTTTCAAGCTCCTCTTTCTCCATATCTTCTTGGGTAAGTAATCTTAACTTCATTATCTCCTAATTCTTTCATCTAAACACTAATTTCCTAGCGCTAAATCATTAATTCAAGGTAGAAAATGGGGGTTTTGGGTAGAACTAGGGCTTTGGGAATTTTGGGTGATTCAACCTCAATTTGGGGTCGAATCTTGAAACAAATTGCATATTTGAACTCGTGGGGGTTTTGGGTGATTGGATTTTGGTCCGAGCCTCGAGTTTGGACCATGTGGGCCCGGTGTTGGATTTTTGCTATTTTGGAAGAATGATGAGAAATTCATTTCTAGACTATGGGATTATGTTTTTGAGCTCTTATTGATATTATTGAACTAAATTGTGCCTAGATATCATTGTTTCAGAGTTGGATTCTAAAGGAAAGGCGGTTTTAGAGCCTTGATTGCTATTTTCGGACCGAGATAAATGTTTGTTCTAACTTTGGTCTGATGGATTGGGATTAGGGTGTTATTTGCTACGTGCTAAATGTAGAGTACGGTGTATAGGCATGGTGACGGTTATCTATGCACCGGAGTCTAGCATGACTGTGAGTCTTATATGTGTTGGATTCGGATTTAATGGTACATTTTTCTTTCTTGGGTTGATAAGCATAATATAATGTGAACAATTGAGAAAGGTTTGTGATTGGATTGGATTTTGGAGCATTGGCTCGGACTAGAAATTGTTACTCGAGAAATAGATGATTAAAAGTGGATCGTGTAGCGATCAGTCTCTTGCCGGGACGTATGTATTTATTGTATTCTCCCTTACCGGGATGATTGAATTGTTATTTGTATTCCCTTTCCGGGATTTTCTTGTGATTGTGGTTACTCCCCTCGCACTTGAGTTGCGGTCGTTGGTGGGTGAGTTCTTAGTATTAAATGTTGAGGATTGGGTTGCACGCCGCAACAATGTTAATGAAATATTGAGGATCGGGTTACACGCCGCAACGGTATGGATTGTTTAGGATCGGTTTGCACGCTGCAAACGGTGATATCTATTGAGGATCGGGTTGCGCGCCGCAATGGAGTATAGGCCGAGTGTATTGTGTTCGTATGTAGAGACTTCTTGTGTTTCCTTATCAGTTGTTATTGTTCACCTTCATTTCTTTACCGTTGATTCCTATATATATATAGACTGTAGTACCCCACAGCATGTTTCCCCCACCCCTTTTTCTGCTTAAATTAGTGTATTTTCTTGTTGTTGCATATATATCTGTACATGTTATTTGTGGTAGGTCCTGTCTAGCCTCGTCACTACCTCGCCGGGGTTAGGCCAGACACTTACCAGCACATGGGGTCGGTTGTGCTGATGCTACACTCTGTGCATTGCTTTTGCACAGATCAGGACGCAACTTTCGGACCGCAGCAGTATTAGATCGGGAGCAGAGCTTCAGTCCAGGGACTCTTAAGGTAGCCTTGCTCACGTCCGTAGGCCCGGAGTCTCTTCCATTTTTATTCAGTTTGTTAACTCTTGTATTGAAACAGACTGTTATGATTCCTTTCAGACGGTTGTATTTAGTGAATCTTAGAAGTTCGTGAGCTAGTGGCACCAGGTTCTGGGTAGAGATATGTTTCAAACTTCCGCATTTTGGTTTCATTTTTATTAAGTTTAAAGTCTTCCGCACTTGTTTAATTGATTTTTGTTTATTTATATTGTTGAGATTATCGGAGAATGTTTAAAGTTTGGTTGGCCTAGCTCTGTTAGTAGGCGCCATCACGACTCCCGATGGTGGGAAATCCGAGTCGTGACACAAAGACTTGGTGATAGGGTTACCTAACATCAATTTTAAGGAAGACAAAGTTTGTGAGTCCTGTGCACGGGAGAAGCAGGTAAGATCATCTTTCAAAAGTAATAAAATGGTAGGCACAACCAAGTCGTTGGAACTAGTTCGTATGGATCTCTATGGTCGAATGAGAACCGTGAGCAGAGGTGGAAAGAAATATGTAATGGTGCTTGTTGATGATTATTCTAGATTTACCTGGGTTCTATTTATAACTTCGAAAGATGAAACATTTGACATGTTTACTGCATTTGTTAGAAAAACTCAGAAACAATTAGGAAATCAACTTGCATCCATTAGGTCTGATCATGGAACTGGATTTGAAAATTCTAAGTTTGCTGCATTCTGTGATGAAAATGGTATAGATCATAATTTCTCTGCCCCTAGGACTCCTCGGCTAAATTGAGTAATTGAAAGAAAGAATAGGACTCTTGAAGACATGGCTAGGACTATGCTTCTTTCTAGTAAGATGCCCCATAGCTTCTGGGCAGAGGCTATAAACACTGCATGTTACATTATAAATAGATGCATGACCAGACCTCTTGTAGAGAAGACTCCCTATGAGTTACTAAAAGGGAGAAAACCAAATATATCCCATCTTAGGACATTTGGATGTAAGTTCTTTGTGCATAATAATGGAAAGGACTCCCTAGGTAAGTTTGATCCCAGAAGTGACGAGGGAGTATTCTTGGGATATTCTTCACATAGCAAAGCATATAAAGTGTTCAATAAAAGAACATTATGTGTAGAAGAAAGTGTACATGTAGTATTTGATGAAACTAACATTCTTTTTGAGAGACAGGAACATGAAAATGAAGCCATTGAATTGGTAAAGGACTTGATTGAAGCCTCAGTACAAGTCAAAGTAGCACCAACAAAAGGAACATGTGATGGAATAGGTTTTTCCATCTAGGTCAACCTAACAGAGGGAACTAACCAAAGAGGAATTGAAATAAATCCCTTAAAGGAACTTGTTCATGGCCCTGTTCCTCAGTACAAAACATGGGAGAAATATCTAGCAGAAACCAGTTGGTTGTGAAACCTCACAAGTATCAAAGTTCTCATCCCATTGAGAACATTATCATTGATCCAACATCTGGAGTTAAAACTAGATCACAATTAAAGAATTTGTGTGCTTTTGATGCATTTTTATCTCTTATTGAACCTAAAAATATTGTTGAGCTTTGCAGGATGCAGATTGGATCAATTCAATGCAAGATGAACTCAATCAATTTGAGAGAAGTCAAGTTTGGCATCTAGTTCCAAGGCCTAAAGATAGATCAGTTATTGGTACAAAATGGGTATTTAGAAACAAACGTGATGAATATGGAACTGGTACAAGAAACATGGAAAGACTGGTGGTCCAAGGTTACAGCCAAGAGGAGGGCATAGATTATGATGAGACGTTTGGTCCAGTTGCAAGACTAGAGGCAATCAAACTTCTCATCGTTTGCTCCAGTTGCAAGACTAGAGGCAATCAGACTTCTCATAGCCTTTGCAGCATATATGGAATTCACTCTTCATTAGATGGATGTCAAAAGTTCCTTCCTAAATGGCTACCTGAAAGAAGAAGTGTTTGTGAAACAACCTCTAGGGTTTGAAAGCAAGGAATGTCCTGAGCATGTGTACAAGCTAGACAAGGCTCTCTATGGACTCAAGCAGGCCCCAAGAGCATGGTATGAATGACTATCCAAATTCCTTCTTGAACATGGATACAAAATAGGTAAAATTGACAGTACCTTATTCTTAAGGGAAAAAGGTAAGGACCTCTTTGTGGTACAAATTTATGTTGATGACATAATCTTTGGGGCCACTACTGATAAGCTAAGAAAGGACTTTACAAAACTAATGGGGAGTGAGTTTGAAATGAGCATGATGGGTAAACTTAACTTCTTCTTAGGCTTACAGATCAAACAAAGTCCAAATGAAACCATGATTCATCAGCAGAAGTATGCAAAGGAGCTAATCAAAAAGTTTGAAATGGAAGAATCTAAAGAAATAGACACACCCATTACAAGTGCCACTAAATTAGATGTTTATGAACCTGGTTCATCAGTTGGTCAAAAGTTGTATGAGGGTATGATTGGTTCACTCTTGTATCTTACTGCTAGTAGACCAGGCATTATATTCAGTGCATGGCTTTGTGCTTGCTTTTAGGCTAATCCTAAAGAGTCTCACTTGTCTGCTGATAAGAGGATACTAAGATGTTTGAAAGGCACCACTGATTTGTGTCTTTGGTATACCAAAGGTAGCAATTTCAATCTAGTAGGATATGCTGATGCTGATTATGCAGGTTTTCTAGTGGATAGGAAGAGCACCTCAGGTATGGCACACTTACTTGGTTCATGTCTTGTGTCATGGGCTACTAAAAAACAAAATTTGGTGGCCTTGTCAACTGCTGAAGCTGAATATGTTGCTGCTGCTTCTTGTTGTGCTCAATTACTTTGGATCAAACAACAATTGGTAGATTTTGGTATTGAAGTTGGTTGCATTCCTATATTTTGCGATAACACTAGTGCTATAAGTATGACAAAGAACCTGTTCATCATAAGAGGACTAAGCACATAGATGTTAGGCATCACTTCTTAAGAGATAACTATGAGAAGGGATTAATCTCCATAGAATTATGTGCTACTGATAAACAAATTGCTGACGTCTTGACTAAAGCACTAAGTAGAGAAAACTTTGAGAGGAACAGGTTGGAATTAGGGATGATTAAGATCACCTAATAGGTCCAGTTCATAATGCAGAATGAAAAAAAATTATTGAAAAAAAATGATTAAAAATTATATTCTTTTGGCTAGAAATTCTGAACTTTTGTAAATAGCTAGATAAATTTTTGCTCAGCCTCATACTTTAATTAGTATACTCCTGTGATATGTGTATATATGATTCACTAATCTCTTACAGAGTTTTTTCTATTGTGATATTTGAGACATGTTCAAGAGGATTCTATATGAAGAACCTGGTTCATCAGTATGAGTTCATATGAAAGCTCAAGTATGTTTTCAATACTTTGCATAATTAGAAAGATTAACAATTCAATCATAAGCAGAAATCCTATACTTGCCAAATTCCTAGAAAATTCTATCTGTTGAGGCATTGAACCAGTTTCGTCCGTTTAGAACTCTAAAATCGTGATTTTTGCCTAATATCTAGGGAAGCCAAATAATCATTAAAAGTCTGGAATTAAAGTTTGATTAGACTTCTAATTGACCCCTGAAAAGTCGCAGTTACTGTATTAATGTCCAATTCTTGTTAACACACTACATCTCTAATCTTCTTCATTACTCTAAAAAATCGTGAAAATTTTCTCCAATTCTAATTGCCTTCATCTCTAAAAAATTCCAAAATTTCCTCAATAAATGAAGAACCATCTCTAACTCACAAGATCATCATGATTCTCCTCCATCACCATATCCCTCAAATTCATCCTCATCTACTCTTCCTAGTGAATCCCCAAAACCCAGGCTTCGAAGGCAGAAGATGTTGGCTAAAAAAACTGTAGCATCTGGTGCTCTGAGAAAGGTGTTAAGTGAAAGGCTGAAAGCTAGCAAAGTGAAAGAAAGCCCAGCTAAAGATTTTGACTCCAGTTCTGAGTCTGAATCCTTTCCATCTACGAGTGAAGGTGAAGGACATGGGTCTTCTAACTCTGAGAAAACTCAAGAAACTCCTCCTGAGGTAAGTTCTTCTATGGTTAAAAACCAAGAAACTAGGTTTGTGCGAGTTGGCCCCATTAGAAATGTTGAGATGCCTGATATGTGTAGGAGTGGAGGTAAAAAGAAATTTGAAAAAGAAAATTAGAGAGAGGGTGCATATGGTGAGGAGAAGGGAAAAGGGAAAGGAGCAGTTCTTGCGATATGTGGGGTTGCAGAAGAGAGTGGCATAAATTCAGGGGGAAGTGGTTCTAGGGAAGCAACTGAAGGGTTGGTTCATCTAAGCAACCAAAGAGATGAACCTGGTTCATCTGCAGATGAAACTCTGGATGATCTTCTGAAAAGGGTTGAGGAAAGTTATGACCCAAAGAAACAGAAAGCTACCTCACAATAGGCTCCAACTGTTCCCAAGCCATCCAAGAAAAGAAAAACTTCATCCCCAAAACCTAATGCCCCTTCAGTACATAAAGGAAGAGCCACAAGAAGCAGGGTAAAACAAAGTGAAGTTGATCTACAAAAAGCTCTAGAAGAAAGCAAGAAAAAGAGAATGGAGAATGGAAAAGCAAAGGTTGCAGAATCCTTTGAGTTGTAGAGGAAGAGGAGATGCAACTGGTCTATCAAGAAAGGGGTACAACAGTGGAAGTTCCTACACCCAAACCTAAAAAGTCCAAGACTTCTTCCAAGAAGTCTTCTTTAGTACCTGTGTATGTTGAACCCTTACTATCCAAATGGACAAGATCTGCACTGAAAGCAAAACAAGCAAAAGTTTTAGATGATGAAGAGTGGAGTGGAGAACAAGAAGAAGAGGAATCTGAGAATGAACAGGACAAGTTTTCCATCTTTGGCAGGAGAAAAATTTTGAAAGGCAGATTGTTGAAGGAGGAATGATGAGGTTGGTTGAATCTTTAGCTGCTCAAGGTTGGAAGTACATGGTCCTTCAGATGGATGGGAAACTAGCCAGAGATGAACTAATTGAGTTCATGGCTAATGCTATTGTAAAAGATGGGGTTGTTAGTAGCTTGGTGAAGGGAGTCTCAGTGCAGTTTGATGCTGAGAAGTTGGGAGAAATTCTGGATGTACCCTCTGAAGGGTTTGATGACTACACTAGGCAAAGATGGCCATGCCTTGATTCCTTACCTACTTCCCTTGAGATCATTAAGAGGTTCTGTGATTCAGAGAATGTGAATGAAGCCAGGGCTGTACGGAAAAGTGAGATGAGGCTTGAGCATAAGGTTGTGTTTGAGTTTGTCAACAAGTGCCTACTGCCAAGACAAGAGAGAAGACATACTGCAAACTACATGGACCTGGTTCTTATGGAGTTCCTTGAGAGCGGAAAGTAAATAAACTGACATGCCCTCATTGTCAAGTTGTTAGACAGGGTCATCAATGGTTCCAAGGCCCTCATTCGAAATGGGATTATTTATTTATTTCAGAGTCACCACTTGGGAAAATGTTTGGCTTTTGGTGTCCCAAGTCACCGGTTTATCTTGAATCCCGATTTGAGGAAAATATTTGACTTTCCGAATGAAGTCTGCGAGCCAGAAATTCTAAGTAAGGAATTCCGTTGACCCGAGGGAAGGTGTTAGGCACCCCCCGGATCTCGTGGTTCTAGCACGGTCGCTTAAATTAATGTAATGGTTAAATATATGATTTTAATACATATTATAACTTATGTGCTTTTATTAACTTGAAACTGCTATTATTATTATTTTAATAGAATTGCAACATTGTGAAAACGTGTCTCAAATCACGTCACAATCAATGCACCCGTGGTTGTTGACACATTCCAACTCCGTTGAGATTTGGATTTGGGTCACATAAATGAGTACCCGAGTTTAAGAAGATAAATTATTAAAAGCGCGCCTAACATGACTGGCGCGTTATTACTTTGGGAAAAAGGTCGTGCAATTCGCTAATGGCCCATTCCAGAATCTAAGTATTTTAATACAATATTATTAAGGGCCTCGCTGTTTGCATTTTCGTTTGGCGAGGCTCGTCTCATTTTTACCATTTAAAAGTCAATCTTATGGTAAACTACGATTTTTCTATTTATTTTGTATCTAATAATAAACAAAAGGGATCTAATTAGTTAACTGTTCCGTACCCTTGGGCCCAAAATTGAATTAAATGGCTATGGCCTAGAGTCTTCGTTTGGCCAGTGGGCCCAGCGTACATAGTGCGGGCCCAGGCAAGCAACGCTGTCTCAACTCGCTATAGAATCCCCACGATGGGGACGGGGAAACAGAAATTAACCGAATGATTCATTTAGGTGATTTGCTAATTGATACAATGACTGGAATTAAACTATTGGGCCAAGGACCAATCTAGGAATGAACAACTCGTTCACCCTTACAAAGTTGGCCAGTCATGGGCCTCTACATGGCCCAAGACGAGGAGCGCAAAAATGGTGCTGGCCTTGCACCAGTAGAGTTTAAGGCCAAAGACCATCAATTCTCTGTCTCTTCAATAAATTAAATCCCAAGCACATACAAGGTCCATATAGATGAGACAGTCATTTGTTTGCATCAACATTTTAAAGCTAGATCACATTATTCATTTAAGTGCAGTTTTAATGCTACTAAAATTAGAAACGTGAAATGCATTAGTCAACAATAGTCTATGAACTTAGTCCTCAATGAATTCCTAAGTGACTGGATTATTTTATTCAAATCTGACTGTATAACAACGAAAGAGAAACAGTGGTAACCTACTAACGTTAACAAATAAAATGTGAAGCTATTGAAGATGCATACTCAGCTTCAAATCCAAACTCGAAACAGATAGCATCTACTGAACTCAGAATCCATTACAAATTTACCATATTTCAGATCTGAATTTAGGCAGGAGTCTAAACTAGGAAAACTGAAGACTACAGCTAGATAATCACCAACTGCAACAGTCCAAAATGGTCAGGGAATAGTTCTAATCAATAGTCCTTTTGCAGTTCAACAATTACACTTTACATGATATTCCAATCACCAAATCTATACTACAGTTAAGAGGAATTTAACATTTAGCTTAACAACAAGTAACAAATTATCATGCTTCTGACTTCCATTTCTTCAATCAATTCATACACACTGATTGAATCAGTCTCTCACACATCAATTAGAATTGAGAAATACCTGGAAATAGGATTTCAAAAGAAGAAGTGGAGATCAACAACAGCAATACAACAGTAACATCCACAGAGGAGTAAGACCAACAACAGTAATACAACAGCAACAAATAAACAATAGACCAGGGGAAAGACTCCAAACAATGCAGCAGCAACTTGAACCAAAAACCTTAATGAGCAAGACCAATCAACCTCAAACCATGGGATGCAATTTCTGAAATAAAAATCCAGTTTTGGATTCACACTTAAACAAAAGATACAGGACAGAATCTCAAATTATTTCAGTGTTTCAGATTTGGAAGTGAACTGAAAGTTTGCTCGAAGAGTTGATGAAACAATTACCTAGCACTCTATACCCGAGCTATAAAAAACTGATTAAACACTCAAAGGTTGTTAGCTCACAGTAGTTTCCTTAATTCTAATCGACTGCCCCAAAAACTATCCTCCCCTCACTCTTTTATATCCAAACTAAAGCCCTCTTTCCAGCCTATTTTATCACTCATCCTCATTAAAAAATGTATTTCCCATGTTATTCCCTAAAGACCAACTACTGTCTGTCTTTTGTTATTAAATAAAACGGATATGGGGCAACCTGGATATTAAATTCAGGCGTGCCTGACAACACATGGCTCCCCACTTAATCTCAACATTTTAATTCAGTAATTAACGGATGCAAATAATAACTAGAAACAAACAAACAAATTCATGAAATTTAAACTGACCAAGCAATTCAATCCTATGTTATCACTGACTACACAATGAACTAACCTCTAAACTAAGCGTTCGGAAAGACTAAACAATTTAACATGGAGACGTACTAGACTCATACGAACAGACTGACTTGGTTCAATCCAGAGTCAAAACACAAATGAAGAAGGGGAAGAAGAAACAATGAAATTGAAACAAAAACCAATAGATAAAAATAAAAGAAAAGAGAATTGAAAACAATACCCGGAAATTATGGCAGATCAAACATGAACTGCCTTTCGTCTTTTTTTTATTTGGATTGAAACAGAGTTTAACCGTGTGTTTTCAACATGAAAACACACGGCTAAAATCTAATTCAAACCAAACAAATCCTCACAGACCATGTTCGAACATTGAATTAAAATCAGGGGTTTTATATGCTTTAGTGTTTGAAGAGTTACGGTGATATTCGAAGGGAAATGGAGGTGGTTATGGGATGAGGGAGATCTAGTGGTTATGGGGTGTGGATTTGGAGTCAAAGGGAGGCGGCACTGCCACTGGGGTCTTGTGGCGGCGGCTAGGGTTCTTGAATCGAAATCAAGATTCGAGGCGTTTGGGCTTGATTCGAAGGGAATCAACGGTGTTCTAGTGGTGAGGGAGGTCCAGGGGTCACAGGGTGTAAGTTTGGTGGTAAACGGAGGCGGTTAGTGTTTTGCTCGATTCTTCAATTGAAGATTCGAGACGATCCATAGGGATTCGAAGTTAGCTGGTATGGGGTCGGGACGGGGAGGTTATGGGGATCTTAGGGTGTAAAATTGGGGACATTTGGGCCACCGGAACTGCCGTGAGGCGATTTACGGTGGGCGAAGAGCGGTGGTCGAGGGTGGAGGGTTATTCGGGTCTCTGAGTCTCAGAGACGATGAAGGTGGGGGCTTGGCTTGGGGGGTGTGGGGTGTGTTTGGGGAATATATATTGGACGGGAGATCGGATCTGAGTCGTTCGATCAAATGAGATCAACGGCTTGGATTGTTTACTTAAGTGGAACGACGCCGTTCAATCATACTAAAGGCTGGGTTGGTCTCTTGTGAGACCGGGTAGGGCTAGAGTGATGGGTGCAGGGGTGTATTTGTGACCGTTGGATTGATTTTGAATGGTTGGCTGAGATCTTAGATGATGAAACGACGTAGTTTCAACATCATACTACATCGTTTCGCCCGTCTCTGAGGTTGATTATCATGGACCGGGTATAGGGGTGTTTTTTGGGCCTGGATTTCATCAAATTTTGGACAGCCCAGTCCAATTTTCTCTTTATTTTCATTCTCCTTATTTCCTAATTACTAAAGCTAAAATTCTAAATTATAAACTACATACAAATATTAATTAACTCATAATAAAAAATTACTACATATAAATAAATACAAATTTAAAAATAAAATCACACAGCTAGACCTTTAAATGCTAAAATACAAAGTACATTATTTTTTGTGATTTTTCATCTTTGTAAAACAAACATAAATACTCCTAATAAATCCTAAATACAAATGCGACACATATATTTTTTGTATATTTTTTATTAATTTTACAAATAAACTCGCACAGACAAATGCAAACAATAAGAGAAAAAATAACACAAAAAATCCTCAAAATCACACAGAACACAAAACTATTTTATTTTGAATTCTTTGGGGGTAGTTCTCATATAGGGCAAAAATCACGTGCTCACAGCTGCCCCTCTTTGCCCGGAAACACAAAGAGTTTTTGTGCAAAGACAAATGAGCGGATACGAGCGATTTTTTGCCCGTTCGAGTACCCCGTGTGAAGCATATTTTGAAAGAGTTTGACCGAGCCTTTTCTTCGGGAGGCCTCCTACATATCCCTAGCTAAAAGGGTATCAGGTCAATGTAGTTCGGGAAGTTTTGGTAGCTATGACTACCGTGAAGCTGTGGTTTTACTGTTATTGTTGTTGCTTCTGCTGCTACTGCTTACTGACCTCCTTATTACACCAAAGGAAAATCGTAGCTAAGCTAGCTATGCCTATCAAGTGAGTTACAAGATTCCTATCTATAATTCTCTTGAAAACTTGATCTTAAGTCTTGGTTGATTTTGCCGTAGACTTCGATATGAATCTTGATGCTCGCGAGTTATAGATGCTTGTTTCTTTCTCCGGCATTGAGCAGAATAGGATTGGCGGGGCTTGTGACTTCAATCAGATCTCGAGCAGTCCGCACCTTTGTTTGCTCCAATGTTCGAGCTCATTTCCTTTTTTTTTCTTTTCTACTGGATTGAGACTCATCCTTTTGGTCATCTCGAATCTTATTCCTCGAAATCATTCCTGCTTAGACAACCAAAGACAAACGAATGAAATTTTCTGCCCCAGTTTTCACTAGGAAACTTTCGCGAGTTAGTTGTGACACATACTCAAGCAGTCGATTCGGTATTGTGTATCCTTGTGAATGGATCCAGGTTGTGCTGGGAAATAGCCGGGTTATGCCGGGAAGTTCATCGGTTTATGCCAAAAAAGTCAACGAGTTATGCCGGGAAAATCATCGGGTTATGCTGGAAAAGGTCTACGGGTTATGCCGGGAAAGTCATCGGGTTATGCCGGAAAAGGTCCACGGGTTATGCCGGGAAATTCATCGAGTTATGCTGGAAAGGGTCCACGGGTTATGCCGGGAACGTCATCGGGTTATGCCGGAAAGGTCATCGCGTTATGCCAGAAAGGTCATCGGGTTATGCCGGAAGAGTCCACGGATTATGCCGGGAAAGTCATCGGGTTATGCCGGAAAGGTCATCAGGTTATGCCGAAAAGAATCATCGGGTTATGCTGGAAAGGGTCCACGGGTTATGCCGGGAAAGTCATCGGGTAATGCGAAAAAGGTCCACGGGTTATGCCGGAAAGTCATCGGGTTATGTCGAAAAGGGTCCACGGGTTATGCCGAGAACGTCATCGGGTTATGCCGGAAAGGTCATCGGGTTATGCCGGAAAGGTCATCGGGTTATGCCGGAAGAGTTCACGGGTTATGCCGGGAAAGTCATCGGGTTATGCCGGAAAGGTCCACGGGTTATGCCGGGAATGTCATCGGGTTATGCCGAAAAGGTCATCGGGTTATGCCGGAAAGGTCATCGGGTTATGCCGGAAAGGGTCCACGGGTTATGCCAGAAAAGTCATCGGGTTATGCCGGAAAGGTCATCGGGTTATGCCTGAAAGAATCATCGGGTTATGCCGGAAAGAATCATCGGTTTATGCTGGGAAAGTCATCGGGTTATGCCAAGAAGGGTCCACGAGTTATGCCGGGAAGGTCATCGGTTTATGTCGGAAAGGGTCCACGGGTTATGCCGGGAACGTCATCGGGTTATGCCGGAAAGAATCATCGGGTTATGCCGGAAAGGTCAACGGGTTATGCCGGAAAGAATCATCGGGTTATGCCGGAAAGGGTCCACGGGTTATGCCGGGAAAGGTCCACGGGTTATGTCGGGATAGTCCACGGGTTATGCCGGGAAAGGTCCACGGGATATGCCAGGAAGGTCATCGGGTTATGCCGGAAAAGGTTCTCGGGTTATGCCGGAAAAGGTCTATGGGTTATGCCAGGATTTTTAAGGAATGGGGTCCTATGCTATCATGATTTGCTTTTCTTTTGGGGTTTTCATTTTATTTTATTTTCTTCTTTCTTCAACTTCTCTAACTTTATTCTTATTTTCTTCTTTTATTTAGCAAAACACATGAAGGAATTAACGGAGAAACTTCCCTTTTGGTTGATTCCTTGCTGTAGAGTTGTTTCAGCACTTGCGCGTTTCATTTCTTTTTGGGTTGCCCCTGCATCTTGCATGGTTGCTTTGAACAAGACCTGGTTTCAACAAAGAACGATTTGTTAGTTGAAACGGTGGTCGGTTTTGTGGCCTTGATCATCTCAATTGCTTGATCCTAGTCCCATTTCCGTTGAGAACTTTGTTGTTTGCCGATCTTGAGAGGAAAATTCTTTTCAAACTTGACAAAACTCAACTTTTAGGTCTTCATGAAGACTTGCCCGTGTGGGCTCTGGCCTTTTCACTTTATTCTGCTCTTAGGACCTTTGCCTTTGACTTTCTCTTTTTCCCAATGTCTTTTACTTTGGAAACGATTAACCACCATGGTAAGTCGGGATTGGACAGACGTGCCACTGAGGCTGTGTATTTTCTTCGCCTCTTGCCAGACGGAACTCTGTGAAACCAGTCCTGCCACTTTTTCTTTGTAACAATTTCGGAATTTAGAGTTAAAATGAAAGGGATTCAAGGAAAAGCAAACAAGGAGTGGAAAGATGAATTTAAAAATAGAAACGTCCCTTTCGGGGGAAAGAGAGGGACTTATCTAGGGTGCATGCTGACTTCAAACTGACATGACATGCTTCTTGGACTGGATGCCCGATCCTCACGAACTTGCATTTTCTCATGGACCAAACGGATGTATGTTTCCGAACCAATGAACCATACCGGGACCTTTAGTGGTGAAATCCTCTTTTCGGACGACAACGCCTTTTGCGGTTTCGCTAATCGGCCTCTCTCATTTCTCTTCTCACCATCGCCTGATAGTGCTCTTTGCGAGTTTTCACTAAACAGGCTCTCTCATTTTTGGTTTCTCTAACTCCCGTCGCCTCAAGGTGCCCAAAGGTTTTCACCGATAAGACTCTCTCATTTATTTCTCTCAATTTAGAATGCATTGGCTTTCGATAATGATATTTCTTAGTTTTCCCCCTCCTTTGGCAATTGATCCGAAGGACTTGCACTTGGTTTTGGGTAAAAAGAATTGGGGACGGGATTAAAACTTTGGAATCATTTGGGTAGCTCATGGTCAAACCATTATAACATATGCCCCAGTTTCAATTTCGGGACAAATTGGATTTTTGTTTTGGTATGACTGAACCCCAGAGGGAGGCTGCCTACGTATCCTTTCAGAATCAAGTCAGAACGTATTCAAGCTAATTGATTTTTTTTTCGACGATGCTTTTGTATTCCAAATAGGGTAGCCAAAGAAATGTAACCGGCTTAAAAGGGCTTGCAAAAAGGGTTGATAGTGTTTGGGTGGTGGGAATAAAAGCCTTCATCATCTCAAATACGCCAAGACATCACCGAAGTAAACTTAGACATAGTACCTTTTGACTGTGTCTGCGTTCACAGCTGTTTCAGGATCATTTCCTTCAATATCACCCAGATATAACGCTCATCTTGGCAATATCTTCCTGATGATGTACGGACCCTTCCAGTTAGGAGCAAATTTTCCTTTTGCTTCCTGGTGGTGGGGAAGAATGCGCCTTAACACCAGCTGACCTACTTCAAAATTCCTGGGTCATACTTTCTTATTGTAAGCACGGGCCATTCTTTGTGGGTACAACTGCCTGTGACAGACCGCAGCCATTCGCTTTTCATCAATTAAGGTCAACTGCTCCAATCGAGTCTTAACCCATTCGCTATCTTCAATTTCTGCTTCAACAATGGTCTGGAGTGAAGGAATTTCTACCTCTGCCGGTATCACCGCCTCAGTCCCATAAACCAATAAGTACGGGGTTGCTCCTACTGATGTGCGCATTGTGGTGCGATATCCTAGTAAGGCAAAAGGTAATTGTTCATGCCACTGTCTGGAACCCTGGATTGTCTTTCTCAAAATCTTCTTGATGCTTTTGTTTGCTGCTTCAACAACGCCATTGGCTTTGGGCCGATAAGGAGTGGAGTTCCTATGCGTTATTTTGAAATGTTCGCATACATCCTCTATCAAATAACTATTCAGGTTCGCCGTATTATATCTGATGACTGTTGCAGGAATACCAAAACGACAGATAAGATTTGAATGTACAAATCCCACCACGGCTTTTTTAGTGACCGATTTGAGAGTGACAGCTTTGACCCATTTTGTGAAGTAATCAATAGCGACCAATATGAATCTGTGCCCATTTGAAGCTTTTGGCTCAATTGGACCAATGACATCCATACCCCAAGCGACGAAAGGCCAAGGTGCTGACATAGGATGTAGCTTTATTGAAAGTGTATGAATCAGATCTCCATGCACCTGACACTGATGGCATTTTCGGACGAAACTGAAACAGTCCTTCTCCATAGTTATCCAATAATACCCGGCTCGTAGGATTTTCTTGGCCAAGACATACCCGTTCATATGAGGTCCACACACTTCTGCGTGTACTTCCTGCATGATTCTTTCGACTTCCTCGGCGTCAACACATCGTAATAGGTTAAGATTCGGGGTTCTTTTATACAAGACCTCACCACTCAAAAAGAAACCACTCGCATGCCACCTAATAGTTCTCATTTGATCTCCAGTAGCAAGTTCGGGGTATTCTTGTGTTTTCAAAAACCTCTTGACATCTTGGTACCACGGCTGGATATTCGGTCCTGCCTCGACTACATTACAGTAACCGTGTCTTTCCCTGATTTGGATTTCCAAGAGGTCGATGTGGGCATTGCCTGGATAAGGTAACATTAAAGCTAAAGTGGCAAGTTCATCAGCTAGTTCATTGTTCCCGCGGGATGTACCTGAACTCTATTGATTTGAATCGCTTGCCGAGATCCTCCACGTGTTGTCGGTAAGGAATAAGCTTGACATCTTGGGTCTCCCATTCACCCTGGGCTTGCCGGATAATCATATCAGAATCCCCCATAATCAGTAAATCTTTAATATCTTAATCAATTGCCATGTTCATGCCCATGATGCAGGCTTTATACTCAGCCGTATTGTTCGTGCAAAAGAAACGGAGCCTGGCCGTAGCCGTATAGTCCTGACCAGTGGGCGAGATCAAGATTGCCCCAATTCCCACACCTTTGGCGTTTACAGCCCCATCAAAGAACATTTTCCAAACACGGGCGTCTTCAGGGACTACTTCTATTGTGTTTACCTCCTCATCTGGAAAGTAAGTATTCAACGATTGGTATTCCTCATCAATCGGGTTTTCAACCAAGTGATCCGCCAATGCCTGGGTTTTCATCATCGTGCGAGTGACGTAGACTATGTCGAATTCGGTAAGCAAAATTTGCCACTTTGCCAATCTCCAGTGGTCATCGGTTTTTGGAATATGGACTTCAGAGGATCCAACCTGGTAATGAGGTGAGTAGTGTGAGCCTGAAGATAATGTCTCAACTTTTGAGCGACCCATGTCAAAGCACAACACGTTCTTTCCAACAAGGTGTATTTGACTTCATAACCGGTGAACTTCTTGCTTAAATAATAGATCGTCTGCTCCTTCTTTCCAGTTGTATCATGCTGCTCGAGGACACAGCCAAAAGAATTTTCTAAGACTGTCAGATACAAGAACAAAGGTTTCCCCGGCTCCGGCGGGACCAAAACCAGAGGATTTGAAAGATATTCTTTGATCTTGTCAAAAGCCTCTTGACACTCAGCTATCCATTTGATCATTGTATCTTTCTTTAATAGCTTGAATATGGGCTCACATGTGGAAGTCAGTTGAGCGATGAAACATCTGATATAGTTTAACCTGCCCAATAGACTCATTACGTCCTTTTTGTCCTTGGAGGAGACAGGTCCCGGAAGGCCTTTATCTTCGTTGGATCTAACTCGATACCTTTCCTGCTAACTATGAAACCCAGAAGTTTTCCTGATGGGACTCCGAAGGCGCATTTAGCCGGATTCAGCTTCAAGTCATACTTTCGCAGCCTTACAAAAAATTTCCTCAAGTCTCGAACATGATCGTCCTGAGTCCTGGACTTGATGATCACGTCGTCTACATACACCTCTATCTCTTGATGCATCATGTCATGAAAAATAGTAGTCATGGCTCTCATGTATGTTGCCCCGAAATTCTTCAAACCAAATGTCATAACCCGATAACAGTAGGTACCCCAAGGTGTAGTGAAAGCACTTTTCTTGGCATCTCCCTCATCCATCAACACCTGGTGATATCCCGCGTAATAATCCACGAAAGATTGTATATCATGTTTGGCACAGTTATCAACAAGGATGTGGATATTGGGCAAGGGGAAGTTATCTTTGGGACTTGCCCTATTCAAATCTCGGTAGTCCACACACAGCCGAGTTTTCCCATCTTTCTTCAGCACAGGAACTACATTAGCCAACCATGTAGTATACTAGACCACCCGGATTACCCCTGTTTTCAACTGCTTTGTGACTTCTTCTTTGATTTTATCACTGATATCAGTCTTGAACTTTCTCTGTTTCTGTTGAACTGGGGGACAATCAGGGTAGATTGGCAATTTATGCACCACTAGATCAACACCTAATCCTGGCATGTCATCGTATGACCAAGCAAACACATCTTTAAACTCAAACAGGAGTTGAATTATTTCATCCTGTGTTTTCTCATCTGTGTGAATGCTTATTTTGGTCTCTTGAATTTCTTTAGAGGTTCCCAAATTAACCGGTTCTGTGTCATTCAAATTCGGCTTAGGTTTATTCTCGAAGTGTTCCAGTTCTCGATTTATTTCCCTAAAAGCCTCTTCTTCATAATATTCCGATTCTTGGCTCATTATTTCACAGTTAGATATCGTGTTTGGATTTGGGCGTGAAGTCCGCAAGCATGTCATGTTATTTAAAGCCGCATTATTATAATTGAAAAGAAAAGATAAAAGAAAAATAGCAACAATCAGAAAGAATAAAGAAAAATAAAATGCCGAAATACTGATTTTATTCCTTGGAATTGGGAAGATAAAAGGGTTTACATCTCCGGAAATTAAAAATAGGGGACTAAAGAAAACATCCGAGTTACACCCTGGGATAACTCGTGATGCAGGAAAGAGGGCGAGACAAGTCTACCCGGACTCCCGCCTGACTGGAAACAGTGTAGCCTCCCAATTATGAAGCTTAGCATTTGGCCCCATGTATAGCACCTCAGCGGTGCTTGTGCCATCTCCCGGCTAAACCATATGGGTTTCGTAAAGCATTTCTCTCATTGCCCCACATATTTCCTCAATATCTTTGGCTATAAAGGCTTCATCCTCTTCTTCACCATACCTTGGACTGACAAAGGTTTCGTACAAGTGTGGTAGTGGTTGAGGCAACTTCCATCCCTCATTTTTTCTCTTTTTTTGCCCAATCTTCGTCTTTAGGAGTAGGGTGGAAACCTATCCCAAAGAGTTTCTTAGTAGGAGGCAAGGTGATAGGTTCAGTTATTCCTTGCAATGATTTTCCAAGTCCTTTTCCCGGTTTGAATCCCCGTCGGATCATTTATTTAGCGACCATGATTGAGGCGTTGGACAGGAAAGGTTGGGGGCAAGGGATCCCTTCTTCATATTGGTCGGCAACCACAATTTCAAAAGCCTGATAAACTATATGCTCGCTTCCCTCTCTTGCTTCAAGACATGGGACTGAAGGGTCCCGATAGATTGGTTGCTCATCTTCCCCGTGGACCACGATCTCTTTACCCTCATGCTCTAATTTTACCATTTGGTGAAGGGTAGAGGGTACAGCTACAACTGTATGAATCCATGGCCTCCCCAGAAGAAAGTTGTAGGACGTGTCCATGTCCAGAACCTGGAAAGTTACTTCAAAATCTACTGGGCCAATGGTCAAAATCAGGTCGATGTCTCCAATTGTGTCCCTTTTTATACCATCAAACGCCCTTACACAGACATTGTTGGGTCGAATTCTTTCGGTCCCAATTTCCATGTGTTGTAAAGTCGAGAGCGGGTAGATGTCTACCCCGGAACCTCCATCCACCATAACCCTTTTCGTATAGTACCCTTCGCATTTAACTGTTAGGTGCAAGGCTTTGTTATGTGCGGCTCCTTCTGGAGGCAAGTCATTCTTACTGAAAGAAATCTGGTTGATTGCAAAGAATCTCTCCGCCATTCTTTCCAACTGATCTATAGAAGTCTCAACAAGCACATATGCTTCATTAAGAGTCTTAATTAATACTTTTTGATCTTTTGTGGAATTCATCAATAGAGATAACAAGAAAACTTGTTCGGGAAACTTTCGAAGCTGGTCAATCACTTCATAATCTGCCATTTTCATCTTTTGAAAGAAATTTTCTGCTTCCTCGGCGAGGAGGCTGATTTCTTAGAAGTGGAGCTTGGTTTCGGTTGGCTTGTTGCGGTGGTCGGCCGTAAGCTTGAGCATTCATGACCATGTAAGGCTGAGGAGTATAGGCCGCATCTTGGTGGGGGTAGTAGTGTTGTGAGGTTCTCTCTGGAAAACGGGGCCTGGGGTTACGATATTCTCTTACTTCTGACGCTGCCATGGACGTCTCTTCCTTTTTATTGCCCCTTGCTAGTCCTCCGGACACACCTTGGATGGCTTGGTAGGTTGCTCTTATGGCTGCCTGGCTCAAGATTCTACCCGTTTTCAGACCATTTTCTACCATTTCCCCGATTTTAATTGCTTCTACAAAAGGCTTTCTCATGGCCGACATCATATTCTGGAAGTAATCGGTCTCTTGGGCTTGCAAGAAGACAGTGACCATCTCCATCTCATCCATTGGAGGTTCACTTTTGAAGCTTGTTCGCGCCACTTAATTGCGTATTCTCTGAAGTTTTCTGAGGATTTCTTCTTTTGATTTGTCAGAGAATTCCTATCCGGCGCAATGTCTATGTTGTATTGGAACTGCCAAATAAAGTCTCGGGCAAGATCATCCCAGATATGCCAACGTGAGATGTCTTGGTCCATAAACCACTCAGAAGCAATGCCGATTAGGCTTTCCCCAAAATATGCTATCAACAATTCCTCTCTGCCACCGGCTCTCCGTAACTGATTGCAGTACTTCTTCAAATGAGCAATGGGGTCGCCGTGCCCGTCATACTTTTCAAATTTTGGTGTTTTGAACCCTGACGGAAAAAGGACATGCGGGAACATACACAAATCCGCATAGGAGACACTCTTCTGCCCGCTCAACCCTTGCATGTTTTTAAGCTTTGTTCGAGGCTTCTCATTCTCTTAGCCATATCATCCTGTTCGGGTGCTCTAGGATTTTGGTCTTGCCCAGGTGTAAGCTCGTATAGAGGCTGCTGAGGGCAAGCGTTGGTGGTAAACCGGGTAGGTTCCAATGAGAAGGATGGTGCTTGGAATGTGAATGAGGATGAGTCAAAATTAGGCCTGTGTATAGCGGGTTGTGCCGCAGTTGGACAAGGCGGTGCAGTAAATATGTTCGTAGCCACGTCCGTCATTGACACCCGGGGATAAGACTCAGAGGGTGATCAAGTGTAGTGAGCTGAAATGGTAGGGTACCCAAATGGGGTAGTTGGATAACTTACGGGGACGTTGGAAGTCCCACTTGTGCTAGAAAATTGCTCGGGGAATCCAGGGATCACTGTTGGCAGATATCTTCCATTGTTCTAGTCGTCTAACATCTCCAACATGCGGAGCCACAGGATTCTGTTTTCCTCAGCAGTAGCTAATTCAGACATTGGGATGGACGAGATTGAACTCTCCTCTGAAACAGGAATCGTTGGTAGAGGAATTTCCGAAGACATTTCTACACTCCCTTTCGACCTTGTGAAGTAAGCGTGAACACTTCATTTCAACTTTGTGACGGATGGATGAACACTTCCTTTCGACCTCGTAAAGTATGAATGTGAGGCCAGACTACCACAAAACTAACCACCTTTCTATAAAACCTGGACGTAGCAGTAAGCAAACAGTTTAGTTTGAAACAAATAACAGACAAGTAATCTCACCTTGGGGTGTGATGCACCTATACAGTTAAGTGGGTTTCTACATGTTTTGCGTTCGTTGCATGCATCATTCCGACTTCTCTTTACGTTCCCTTTTTCTTTTCTTTTCCCCCTTTTTATCTTTCCCTTGCATTCTTTTATTTTGCTTTACAAACCTCTTTTCTTATTTAAAGTTGTGGTCGAATTTGATGAAGATTACCTACGTATCACGGCCCCGCGTGAATCAGACTAGCGTAGTTCGTGACAAACAAATGCAAGAAAAATAAAGAAACGTTTTTTTTTTGAAATTTTCAATTTTTCATTACTAAAACAAACTATAACAAACTAGAACACTTTTGCAGAAAGAAAATAACAGGCGCAAGCTAAGACCAAATACAAACTCCAACACTACAAACATACTTTGAAGTGCAAAGACAATGGATAACCAGACAACAAACCCAAAAATAGGGAAAATACAGACACAAACTATGCATACTCTAAAGCTTCAAATATGGGTGCCCACGGGTCATCGTTCGGCCTTGCCGCGGGCCTAGGTTCCAAATCCCTTTCAAGTTTCTATAATTCATTCATAGTCCGCTTCACATAAATCATCACTGCTGAGACAAAAGTAGTATGGGTCATGTCTTCACAAGTCCGACATCTCCTAAAAATGGCGTGGGCAATGGCTCTAATCCTGTCTCTTGTTTGCTTCTTTTCTAAGAGTAAACGCTTTATCTGATTACTGCATGTTTTCAATGCCTGAGAATCCTGCATGTGTTGATTCTGCAGCTGCTGCACTTCTACCTCCATTTGGGCCAACAGGTTGAACAATGTTCACTTTCAACTGCTTAACTGTTTTACCCTCAAGGGCAACCACCTTTCTCTTCAGATTGACAATAATTTTCTCGTGGTCCCATTTCAATTGATTCAAGTATTGGCGATGCTCATCTGCTCTTGTGGCCCACTGCGCCTTGAGCTCTGCTATGGTATTCTCAGACTTTTCCAACTCATCCTGACATTCCCTGACTTCATTTTCCATCCCTTTTATCAATCGTTCATCTGATCGACTCCTCGGTTGTTTATCAGCGGCTATTCTCAAATGCTAGATTTGGGCCCTAAACACCTCGTTTTCTCGGGCCAATATGATCTTTTCACCCTGATCCGCAGCAACTTGCATACTGTTTTCGAATTTCAGACTTTCAACTTGTTGTTCCAGCTTCCCAATTTCAGCCCGGTAACCTTCTTCTTTTGCTAGCCAATCCCATTATTCCTGGGATGACTCGGCAAAATCTTTGAGATGAGGACTTTTAGGCTGTCTCCCATACGACACGTCACCTCTGAACCAAGTGCGATACCCAGGGGAAACTTCCCCTTTGTCCCTATCCAATACACAAGTATTTGCTGCCAAATGTTTACACTCGCTCTAGATCTGGCGAACTTCTCCTTCGGGGAACCGACCGTTCGGACTAATTTCAACCACTTGGGTACTCATATCTTTATCCTTAGGCACTATTTGATACCTCCCGAGTTGCCTCAAAACCCGATATGGTGCATAGGGCTGGATTCTTTTAAGTCCCATCAACAGAAAGTGGGGCCTGGCTGCTGGCATATATATGATCTCCTCAACAGGCAACCATCCGAGCGTCCACTGGATTTGGCTGGCAGTGAGAGTCCGGAATAATGACGTCCACGATGTGACTCCCTCAGGTAGACTAGCCCCTTTGATTCTTGTGTAAAACTCTCCCGTGCAAGTTTTCTCAGGTGAACCATAGCTCAAGAGCTGGGAGCGGTGGCATTAATGCTCGGTTATCCACATTTGTAACAACAAGTTACATCCCTCAAAAACATTGCCCCCGGCTTTGCAAACAGTGAGAGCCCGGAAGATGGCAGCCACAATCATAGGCGCAAGAGTGCTTCTATCTTGGGTGAGCAAGGCACTGACGACCCTAGATATTTTCATATCAATATTCCCGTCTTTCATTGGGAACACTACAATGCCCAAAAAAAGCTATCATAAAAGCCACTCGCCTGTGTTTATCCCATTTCTGACGGTTATTTCTACTGCATAGCTTGATGTCTGGCTTATTGAACCCGCCCACGTGGCCGTATCTATCGTATATGAAGCGCAAGCTGCAGAAACCCTTTGCAAGATCTGGATTGTGTACTGTCCGAGGGTATCTTTAATAAATCTAAGAACCAGTGTGCAGTGACGGTCCTGGGAGCAACCAAGTATTTGAACCTTAACGGGGCTTCATCATTTCCGATGTACCCGGCTATTTTCTCCAAAGTTGGGGTGAGTTCAAAGTCTGAGAAATGAAACACATTATGTGCCGAATCCCAATAGGTGACCAGTGCTCTGATAATATCTCCCCGAGGCTAGATGTCTAATAAACCCGTAAGATCTTTAAGATACTTGTTCACTTCATATTGCCCTTCCTTGCCTTGGTCATTCCACCATAATCGCAACTCGAAAGGGATTTTGGTCATTATTGAAAAAGGTACATTTTTCATCATACTCATCCTGCACATTTTAAGGTGATTAAACAAAAGAAAAAGAAAGTTTTTATTCGACTTGGAATAAACCAACTATTTATTTATTCAAAATGAAAGACTCGATTTTTGAACACGGCCTTTCAGCACTCTGAAAGATTTTAAGGCTGTGTGAGTCAACCGGACGAAAATAAAAAATTGACCAAAAAGATGGCTTTTTTTCTTTTTTTGCAAGGTCATTCTTCCGTCATTCCTTTCGGGAACACTCGGCTATTTATGTCAAATGGCCTTACTCGACTTTTTTACGACTCTTTCCTTGTTTTTATTCAAAAAATAAAAGGACCCGGTATCGCAAACACAGCCTTTTAGCGCCTCGGGAACGAAGATTTTAAGGCTGTGAGGGTCAAAAATCAAAACACATCCAAAGGCGACTGTTTATGCAAAATTAGCCTTCCGGCGTCCCTTTCGGGACTATTAGGCTATTTTGGACGAGAACGACATCACCCGACTTATTTATAACAAAAAATTAAAGTTTGACATTTTTTGGCTATTTTTACAAAAGGGGAAGTTGGACCCGATTAGGGTTGCCTACGTATCTCACATCCGGTGAGAATCGAACCAGCGTAGTTCAGACAATGAACGAACTAAATTTTTTTTTCTCTTTTTCTCAATTTCCCAAGATTCACAATGTTCAAAAGTCGGTCAGCATGCGGGCCCAAGGCAAACAAGTGCACGTAAAAATGCATCATGGTGGTCTTTTTATATCCGGTTACCTGTCCTAGATGGACCCAACCCCTGTGTTGAGTCCCCTAAGTCAAATGCACTTGATGCAGATAAGCGCTCCTAGTAGGGATCCGGCATGAAGTCACGTTATTCTAGGTTCAAAACCTGGGTATGTGTTCTAAACTGTGTACCCGAGCGGACAACTCGAATCGAAGAGGGTGCTACGTACCGGGAACCAAAGGCCATCCGGCTTAGTAACTTGTTCGGCCTCTTTCTTATTTCAAGGTATTGACACTAACAGAATAGCGAGTCTCAACCAGTAAGCACGTCCCCAGAGGTGATAAGAGAAAGGTTTCGGCACAGTTTATATACAGTTCAGAAAATATCAAAGCGGTAAACATTTTGCACATTAAGCATGAATCATGTAGGAAAATCAGATATAACCAAATACAACAATTTATCTAAGCTCGAATTCTGAACCCTGAACAAAATGTTCTGGGTCCTTCCCCAGCAGAGTCGTCAGAGCTGTCACACCTCCTTTTTGCATACCTACCCGAGCGATAAAATGCCTAAAGGAGTTTTTCCAATTTAAGTGACAATATTCGAAATGGGATTATTTATTTATTTCAGAATCTCCACTTGGGAAAAGGTTTGGCTTTTGGTGTCCCAAGTCACCAATTTATCTTGAATCCCGATTCGAGGAAAATATTCGACTTTCCGAATGAAGTATGCGACCCAGAAATTCTAAGTAAGGAATTCCGTTGACCCGAGGGAAGGTGTTAGGCACCCCCGGATCCCGTGGTTCTAGCATGATCGCTTAAATTATTGTAATGGTTAAATATCTGATTTAAATACATATTATAACTTATGTGCTTTTATTAACTTGAAACCGCTATTATTATTATTTTAATAGAATTGCAACGTTGTGAAAACGTGTCTCAAATCACGTCGCAATCAATGCACCTGTGGTTGTTGACACATTTCGACTCCGTTGAGATTTGGATTTGGGTCACATAAATGGGCACCCGAGTTTAAGAAGATAAATTATTAAAAGCGTGCCTAACATGACTGGCGCGTTATTACTTCGGGAAAAAAGCCGTGCAATTCGCTAATGGCCCATCCCGGAATCTAAGTATTTTAATACAATATTATTGAGGGCCCCGCCGTTTGCATTTTCGTTTGGCGAGGCTCGTCTCATTTTTACCATTTAAAAGTCAATCCTACGGAAAACTACGATTTTTCTATTTATTTTATATCTAATAATAAACAAAAGGAATCTAATTAGTTAACTGTTCCGTACCCTTGGGCCCAAAAATAAATTAAATGGCCATGGCCTGGAGTCTTCATTTGGCTAGTGGGCCCAGCGTGCATAGGGCGAGCCTAGGCAAGCAACGCTGTCTCAACTCACTATCGAATCCCCACGATGGGGACGGGGAAACAAAAATTAACGGAATGATCGATTTAGGCAATTTGCTAATTGATACAATGACTGGAATTAAACTATTGGGCCAAGGACCAATCTAGGAATGAACAACTCGTTCACCCTTACAAAGTTGGCCAGTCATGGGCCTTTGCATGGCCCAAAACGAGGAGCAAAAATGGTGCTGGCCTTGAACCATTAGAGTTCAAGGCCAAAGACCGTCAATTCTCTGTCTCTTCAATCAATTAAATCCCAAGCACATACAAGGTCCATATAGGTGAGACAGTCATTTGTTTGCATCAACAGTTTAAAGGTGGATAACATTATTCATTTAAATGATGTTTTAATGCTACTAAAATTAGAAACGTGAAATGCATTAGTCAACAATAGTCTATGCACTTAGTCCTCAATGAATAACCTAAGTGATTGGATTATTTTATTCAAATCTAACTGTATAACAATGAAAGAGAAACAGTGATAACCTACTAACGTTAACTAATAAAATATGAAGCTATTGAAGATGCATACTCAGCTTCAAATCCAAACTCGAAATAGATAGCATCTACTGAACTCAGAATCCATTACAAATTTACCATATTTCAGATCTGACTTTAAGCAGGAGGCTAAACTAGGCAAACTGAAGACTACTGCTAGATAATCACTAACTACAACAGTCCAAAATGGTCCGGGAATAGTTCTAATTAATAGTCCTTTTGCAGTTCAACTATTACACTTTACATGATATTCCAATCACCAAATCTATACTATAGTTAAGAGGCATTTAACATTTAGCTTAACAACAAGCAGCAAATTATCATGCTTCTGACTTCCATTTTTTCAATCACTTCATACACACTGATTGAATCAGTCTCTCACACATCAATTGGAATTGAGAAATACCTGGAAATAGGATTTCAAAAGAAGAAGTGGAGATCAACAGCAACAATACAACAGTAACAGCCAGAGAGTAGTAAGACCAACAGCAGTAATACAATAGCAACAAATAAACAATAGACCAGGGGAAAGACTCCAAACAATACAGCAGCAACTTGAACCAAAAAACTTAATGACCAAGACCAATCAACCTCAAACCATGGGATGCATTTTCTGAAACAAAAATCCAGTTTCAGATTCACACTTAAACAAAAGATACAGGACAGAGTCTCAAATTATTTCAGTGTTTCAGATTTGGAAGTGAACTGAAAGTTTGCTCGAAGAGTTGATGAAACAGTCACCTAGCACTCTATACTCGAGCTATCAAAAACTGATTAAACACTCAAAGGTTCTTAGCTCACAATAGTTTCCTCTTCTCTTCGACTGCCCCAAAAACTGTCCTCCCCTCACTCTTTTATATCCAAACTAAAGCCCTTTTTCCAGCCTGTTTTATCACTCAGCCTCATTAAAAAATGTATTTCCCATGTTATTCCCTGAAGACCAACTATTGTCTGTCTTTTGTTATTAAATAAAACGGATATGGGGCAACCACAATATTAAATTCAGACGTGCCTGACAACACATGGCTCCCCACTTAATCTCAGCATTTTAATTCAGTAATTAATGGATGCAAATAATAACTAGAAACAAACAAACAAATTCATGAAATTTAAACTTACCGAGCAATTCAATCCTATGTTACCACTGACTACACAATGAACTAACCTCTAAACTAAGCGTTCAGACAGACTAAACAATTTAACATTGAGACACACTAGACTCATACGAATAGAATGACTTGGTTCAATCCAGAATCAAAATAGAAATGAAGAAGGAGAAGAAGAAACAATGAAATTGAAACAAAAACCAACAGATAAAAATAAAATAAAAGAGAATTGAAAACAATACCCGAATATTATGGCAGATCAAACACGAACTGCATTTCGTCTTTCTTTTTTTTTTATTTGGATTGAAACAGAGTTTAACCGTGTGTTTTCAACATGAAAACACACGGCTAAAATCCAATTCAAACCAAACAAATCCTCACAGACCATGTTCGAACATTGAATTAAAATCAGGGGTTTTCTGTGCTTTAGTGTTCGAAAAGTTGGGGTGATATTCGAAGGGAAATGGAGGTGGTTATGGGATGAGGGAGGTCTAGTGGTGATGGGGTGTGGATTTGGAGTCAAAGGGAGGCGGCGCCACCACTGGGGTCTTGTGGTGGCGGCTAGGGTTCTTGATTCGAAATCAAGATTCGAGGTGCTTGGGCTTGATTCGAAACGAGGAGGAACCAGAAGTCATTTTAGATTGGCAGGTTTGTCAGTTGAGATCAATGAATTATCCTTCGGTTCGAGTGTAATGGAGAGGTCAGCCTGTTGAGGCAACTACCTGGGAGTCCGAGTTCGATATGCGGAGCAAATATCCCCACCTTTTCACCAGCTCAAGTACTTTTCTATGTCCGTTGGAGGATGAACACTTGTTTAAGAGGTGGAGAATGTGATGACCCGAAAGGTCATCTTATGTTTTAGAACTCGATTCCATATTCTGAGGCCTTCAAACCTCATTTTATTACTCCTCGATTTGTGTGTGCAGTCCGAGCGTGTTTTCAGGAAGTCTTTATATGGAAATTTGAGAAAATAATAATTTTTGCCTTTAAAAGTTGATTTTAGTTGACTTGGTCAATTTTTTGAGTAAACGGACCCGGGCCTGTGTTTTGAAGGTCCTAGTGGGTCCGTTAAAATGAGACCTGCGCATATGCTTGGAATCAGATTCGAAGGTCCCTAGCCTGAGCAATGAAGTTTTGTTAAAAATTGTAAGTCTAGAAATCTAATAATTTAAAGAATTTGATTAATGACTGATATCATTGGTATAGGGTCCATATTTTTGTTTCGGAGCCCGGTATAGGTTTAAAATAATATTTAAGTCATGTCTGTGAAATTTGATGAAATCGGAGTTGATTTGACGTGATTCAGGCATCCGGTTGAGAAAAGAGGTATTTCAAAGTGTTCTTAAGAATGTCATGTGTTTTGGTGTTAAATTCATGGTTTTAGGTGTTATTTTGGCAATTTGATAGCACGAGCAAGTTCTTATGAAGTTTTAAGACTTGCGTGCATGTTTGGTTTCGAGCCCCGAGGGCTCTGGTGAGTTTCGGATAGGCTACAGAGTGATTTGGACTTAAGAAAATTTTTTGGTATGCTTCAGGTCTGTAGATCTCGCATTTGCGAGGTCTGGCACGCAAATGCGAGCCTCATATTTGTGAAGAATACTCACATTTGCGAGCAAGTGAGGGGACTGGGTTGTTCACATTTGCGAAAAATTGGACCGCATTTGCAGAAGTCCAAGTTCACATTTGCGACTAGAACTTCGCATTTGCGAAGGCTGCAGGAATTCGAGGGGTTCGCAATTGCGATGCTTTTCTCACATTTTAGAGCTTCGCAAATGCAAAGCTCAGGTCGCAAATGTGACATCTCCATCTGATAAGTCTTGAGTTAGACGAGATTTTTCATTCATCCTCCCCTTTTACAAAACCTAGAACACAAGAGGCGATTTTTTCCAAAGACTGTTTCTTTCCCAAATCACAAGTAAGAAATTCTTAACTAGTTTCTTTCAATCTTTTACCTCTTTTTACAAGATTTCATCCTAGAATCTATGGTTTTTCATGGTGGAATTGGGGATTTTTGGGTAGAAATTAGGAATTTCAAAATTGGGGAGTTTAAACCTCAAATTGAGGTCAAATTCCAAAACTAATTATATGTTCGGGATCGGGGGTGAATGGGTAATCGGGTTTTGGTCCAAATTTCGAGTTTAGACTAAGTAGGCCCGGGGTCCGTTTTTTACTTTTTGGGGAAAATATTGGGAAACTTATAGTTATGTATTGGAATTGATTTCTTTAGCGATAATTGATGTTGTTAAGTTAATTATGACTAGATACGAGTGGTTCGGAGGTGGAAACTAGAGGAGAAATAGGTAATTGAGCATGAGTTGGTCGTAGACCGAGGTAAGTGTTGAGTCTAACTTTGACTGGAGGGATTAGGAATCCCCGACTTAATTATTATGTGAAAATCCATGTGTGTGGAATATAGGTGAGATGACAAGTACCTATGTGCCTCCAAATTATCTGTTTTGCATGTTTCTTTCCCCGTTCTTAATATATTATCTTCCTGTCTTAACTGTTACTTGCTCATTAGTGTTTCCTTGTTTAATTGATACTTGTTAGATGTTGTTTTCATTTAATGAAGGTATTAGCTATCTCGTAAGTTGGTTTAGTGGTGTTTTACAGTACATTTTAGGTTGGTCTCGCTGTGAGTACTAATTGAGTGAAGTTTCATAATTGTGTAGCTTTCTGTTTGCTATAGTCTGAAGCTCAAATATTGTGGAAAGTTTTGAGTTAAATTGTGAAATTCCTAATCTTATTGTGTAATTGGTACTGATATTGTGGGATCGGGTTGCACGCTGCAACATGAGGAATAAAGGTGATATATTGAGGAGGAATAAGCATGCAATGTTATTATTTGGTGGGATTGGGTTGCACGCCACAACATGAGTAATATGGGTGGTATGTTGAGGAGAAATACGGGTGAATTACTATTGTACGGTGGGATCGGGTTGCACGCCGCAACTGGAGGAATAAGGGTCGATTGATATGGAGTAATAAGGGTGAATATTCATACTTATATTGATTATATGGTGGGGTTGGAGTGCGTGCCGCATCAGTTTATGTGTTTATATATCTTTCTTCTACTGTGCGAGTTATTCTGTAATTTGGCTTTACACTTAAGGATTGGTTATATATGAGTACTGATGAGATACCGGAGTTCTGAATTCTTTCCTTGAAAATTACTATTATATCTGCTATGTTCTTCTTTATGTTTTATTATGCACTGTATGCAGGTTATATTGTAACTGCCCCGCCGTAGCCCCGTCACTTCCTCGTCGAGGTTAGGCTCGGCACTTACCAGTACATAGGGTCGGTTGTACTGATACTGCACTTGCACTTGCCATGGTTGAGAGATTGGCTGCAGGTTCATAGTTTGGAGACCCAAGGTAGTCCTGCTGGCGTCCGCAGGCCCTGGCGTCCCCTCCTATATTTCTACATTCAATTTTTCTTTTCTTTCGAAACATTTGTAATTTCCTTCAGACCAGTGTTTGTAGAAAATTCTAGAATGTTCGTGAGTTTTGACACCATATTCTGGGTAATGGTAGCTATAATATTGATACTGGTATGTATGTATATATATATATATATATATATATATATATATATATATATATATATATATATATATATATATATATAT
>MU668936.1:18497-55007 GCA_026770625.1 Nicotiana glauca
TTTTTTTTTTTTTTTTTCAAAAATCCAGCAGCATTTAGGTACTATTTGGGCATTGGTTTTTCCTAACAGATGGTTATCCTCCCTTAGTCCTAACACTACTATTTTTTCACAATTATACAAGCCGGTCAACATGTGAAGCCGAGCCAAATAAATGCAAGTAGCACGTAAGATGCATCAGGATGGTCATTTCAATTCAGGTCACCTGTCCTAGACGGACCCAACCCCTGTGTTGAGTCCCCTAAGTCAAATGCACATGATGCAAACAAGTGTCCTACTAGGGATCCGTCATGAGTTTATTATTTTTCTAGGTTTAAACCCTAGGTTTATTGGTCTAGACCTGGCTTACCCGAGCGGACAACTCGAGCCGGTGGGAGGCAGCGTACTGGGGATACAGAAGCTCCGCCGGCTTAGCAACTTATCCAAACCTCGTTCTAAATTGGGAAAGACTCTAAACAGAAGAGAAGCTACATGAAGTGCACCCTTCTCCGTGATATAGAAGATTCAGAGAGAGGAAGGGATTCGCGACAGTTTATATACAATTTCTACAAATATCAAAGCGGTAAAACATTTAGCACATTTAGCATGGAACATGTATAAAAATCAGATAAAAGCCAAATACAATAATTAAACTAAGCTCGAATTCTTTGAACCCTGAACCGAAATTCTGGGTTCGTGTCCCCAGCAGAGTCGCCAGAGCTGTCACACCTCCTTTTTTACATCGCCTACCCCGAAGGATAAACGTATAAGGGAGTTTTTCCATTTAAAGTGACATTATTCGAAATGAGATTATTTATTTGATTTTTAGAGTCGCCACTTGGGATAGGATTGGCTTTTGGTGTCCCAAGTCACCGGTTTAACTTAAATCCCAACTCGAGGAAAATTTCGACTTCCCAATTGGAGTCTGCAAACCAGAAATTCTGTGTAAGGAGTTCTGTTGACCCGAGGGAAGGTGTTAGGCACCCCGGGATCCCGTGGTTCTAACACTGTCGCTTAAATTATTATAAATGACTAAAAATCTAATTTTTATACATGCTCCAACCTATAATGCAATTTTAAGATTATTAACCGCTTTTAGTTAATTTTAAGAAAGTGAACATCGTTTAAGAACGTGTTTTTGGATCACGTCACATGAAATGCACCCGGATCCTCGACACATTCTTATTCAAAGTTTTGGGATGTGGATTTGGGTTGCATGAAATGCACACCCGAATTTAGGAAGGTAAAATTATTAAAGAACGCGCCTAAAGCGACTAACGTGTTATTACTTTGCGGAGAGACGTGAAATTTGCTAAACGGCACGCCCCGGCTTCTAAGTATTTTAATTAAGCACTTAATGAGGGCCCCGCAATTTATGCATTTTTGTTTGGCGAGGCTCATCTCATTTTATTGTTTAAAGGCCAACCTAAAGTAAACTAAGATTTTCTATTTATTATTTGTCTCTAAGAGGCTATTTAATTTACATTTATAAATTCAAGCCTCGAATTCAAGTCCGAGTTCAAACAAAAGGGGAATTCCTCTTAATTTGAGTCCACCACCTAATTCGAAACCCAAATTTATATTTGCGAATTAATCCCCTATGTAATTTTTGAAAGAGTTTTCGATTTTTTGATAGTTTTGTGCCGTGGGTTATGGAAAAGCTGTGAGAACATATAGCATTTGGTTAAAGTTTTACTAATAAACAAAAATGTATTAACTTATATCTAGATCAGTTTACTTCTAACATCCACCATCAATAAAATAACAATTAAGCTCCAAGGATCACTAAACAGATTAGACCATTCAAACAACTCTCAAAATTCGTGAAGCAAACCAAACATATTAGATCATTATTGAAGTCTATGTCTCCCATTTAATCAGGAAGGAGCTGATATTAAGTTGGCCCTTTTATGCGTGTCAAGCCAAGGGGATCATAAGATCGAATCCCCGGAGGCTGTCAAGCCACTGATTTGCTCCACACTTTGCCCAAAAATTGTTCTAACCTTTCAGGAGTAGGTACACTAACATTTAAGAATTAATAATATTTACTAGCGCCATTCAATAAGATGTTCAAATTAACATCTTCCACTAATGACTCAGGATCTAATGATTGAACTATGAAATTAACCTGTTGAAACACATTATTGGAAACAATTAAATGCTCTACTCTTATGAATTTGAGTAACCACAGTTATACAGTCCATTTATCTATCCATTAGAGTCTACTGAAATCTACATTACACTAGCAGCACCAACTGAATCAAACTGAATCGCTAAAACATGATGAATGTATACTACTTTATGCATCAGAATTAAGCAAAACAAGGGAAGTTCAGAGATTCGCTTCAAACAACACTTCATTTTCATAGATTTAAGCTTTAGAGCATGTACCTGGATGTGAAATATAAGAAGAAGAAGAGAGTATCAGCAACAATTTATACAGCAGGTCTCAACAACAGATCAGTACTCAATTAGCCCAGGACTCAGTCAGAGATGACTAAAACCAATAGTGAACCAAATACACTTTGCAAAAACTCAAACAGATCCAACACCAATTCTAGAATTAACTTCGGAACCAACAACTTAGCAAAATCAATCCAAAATAGCCTTGATTAGACCCAAATCCCTTCGAAACATACCCAAGCACCACCAGAATATATCAACTAACAAATTAAGACTAACATGATGCAGTTCAGAGATTGAAATTCTAAACTGACTACAAATCTCCAATGGAACAGATATCAATTTAGGACCGTTTGGACAAAATAGGGTTTTGGGGTAGGATTTTTAAATCAAGATTCGAGAGGCTAGGCGTTGATTCGAAGGAAACCGTTGTTAGATTTGGACTGAGGAAGTGAAGAAGAAAAGGTGGTGTAATTTTGGGGTGATTTGGATGAGTTTGTGTTTTGACCGAAATTTCGATCTATTATTCGAACAAATCGGTTACGATTTGAGGGATAGGTCCGTGGGGGTTGGAAAGAGGAGGAAAAGGAGAGTGTGTGGTAAAATTTTGGGAGG
Organism: Nicotiana glauca; assembly: GCA_026770625.1. Classification (NCBI taxonomy): domain Eukaryota; kingdom Viridiplantae; phylum Streptophyta; class Magnoliopsida; order Solanales; family Solanaceae; genus Nicotiana; species Nicotiana glauca. Next base: position 21,492 of record MU668936.1, read on the forward strand.
ATTTGGAGCTTCGCCGCCGGCAGCGGCGATTTTCGGCCGGCGGCGGACGACGGAGATGCGGTGGGGGCACGGCAGAGGGCTGTCGGCATTACAGGGAGGGGTGAACGAGGATGAAGGTTGTGTCTCTAGGGTTTCAGGGGATTTCGGACATTTTTATTAAAATGGAGGGATCAATGAGAGCCGTTGGATGATAGAAAATGGAGGGCTTGGATTAGTTGACACCAAAACGACGTCGTTTTATTTAAGTAAAAGGCAGGCCGGGTTGGGGGGGGGGAAGGGTATGGGCCGGACTCGATGGGGTCTTTGGGCTAGGTAGACTGGCCCAAATCATGTATATATTAAGGCAGTCCTTCTCCTTTAATTATTCTTTCTTTCTTTTCCTTTTCTTTATTTGTATTTTTATATTTCTTTTGTATTTTATTTTCTGATTTTGGTAAATGCTAAATTAAAACCAAAACTCAAATCAACTCTAAAATTACACTTCCAAATTTCCAATTACACACATTCCCTATTTAAATGCAAACTAAAATAAATTAAAACTAAAAATGCAAAAAAAGACTATTTTTGTTATTTTTTTTAATTTTCAAGCAATTTAATCTACTACTTAATCCTAAAATGTGAAATTAAATCTCAAACAAATGCCAATGTATTTTTTGTATTTTTCATATGAACTAAAATGCACAGATAAAATGCAACAATTACCAGAAAATAACACAAAAATTCATAAAAATTGTAAAAAAAATTGTTTTGTTTGAATTTTTGGGAATAATTAGCTTAGGGCAAAAACCACGTGCTCACAACCCTAACTGTAGACAACGTCCTCCCAAGGGAAATGCATATTCGAAAAGATTTTCAAACTAAAAGCCCAGCCCTTCCCTGGGAGCATAGTGATTTATTTCAATCCCACCTAGACATTCTTCGAGTGACACAACATTTCGGACCATGTGGAAATGGCTCTGGCTAGGATGGACTATGCCAATGTGCACAGGCCTGGGTACTGCACATTTTACGAGTACCCATTTTTGATTGGTTATAGTCTCCCGATTTATCCTCTAGCGGAGGAGCTTTGCCGCTTTTTCAATGTGTGTCCGACTCAGCTTACTCCTTACACCTTGAAGGTGTGCAGGATTCTGACCACGTACGCAGCTAAGGCTGAGTGCGGCGTCTCAGTTCATCATCTTTTACAGTTATTCAGCCCTGTTTACCTGAGGGGTACCATGCTGCAGTTGAAGAGCCATGGCATGAAGGGCTTGGTTGTTAAATCTGATGACAAGACCAATCGCCGCTTCTGGAGTAGGTACTTCTACGTCAGAACGGAACACCTGGTGTCTAACCCTGAAGGGTTCCCGGAACGTTGGAACCCAGAACGTAAGTGCCTTTATTTGTAGAATTCATGACTGTTTGTGACCTTGACCATTCGACCACTGTGATTTCTTTCTTTTCTCTTTTTTTGTAGTGAGGGCTTCTCCTCCCTAGTTCATTGACAATATTAAATCGTGGGTGGAAAGATTGATACCTTATGCGGAGGAATGCCGTACCTGGGCTGCATTTCGTCAACGGTACGACCCGTCAGGTAATTCTTCGGCTTTGGTTTGGAAGTTCCCTTAGGTTTTGTTACCTGACTTACTCGTGTTGGCAGGTCGGAGCACCCCCAAGAAGAAGAAAACCGTTGTTACCTCGCCTAGGGTGGAGACCGACACTGACGGTGAGGACATACCCTGCGGCTCATTCAGTGACGGCGCTCCAGAAGGTTCCTCAGCGGGAGGTTGCGCCTGTGGCGGTGTCTGCAAGCGAAGCGACTCCCTCAGTGCCCTCCCCACGACCTGTGGAGGAGACTTCTGAAGGTGAGGAGCCAACCGAGAGAAAGAGACGGTAGCTGATAACGGGCAAGGGGATAGAGACTGAAGACGAGAGGGTAAGTGAACCCCATCAAGTGTCGAGGCCAGTTTTTATGGCCGATACTATCCGTTCCAGGAGATCGGCTCCCCAAAGGAGAGTTGTCGCCGATGCCAGCCCAGCCCGTATTCCGAAGAACGATTCGTCGGCTGCCGTTGGAGAAGTGGGCGATGGTGCCGAGAGGGCGGACCCTGAGGCCGCCCATGGAGATGCAGATGGGTTAATGAGGGGTCCAGCCCATGTGGAGATGACGGCGGGTAGGTAAAACCGCCGGATTATAATCCTAGGAGAGTATAACCTGTTACAACACAGCGAGCAGGCCGCAACGGATATGACCCTATTATGTGCGGCTGCTGAGTGTGAAATGCTGAAGGGTGTTAGTGACGGGGATTTATCCCGGAGTGTCGCTGGCGCGGCCTTGCAGTTAGCTTTCAGTTTTCTTTGTATGTCGTAAGGCTAACTTCGATGCATACTGACTTGCCTTTTCTTTTTTTCTTTTCCTTTTTAGACTCTCATTTTGGAGGTGGAGAGGAGGCGGTGGGCGCAAAAGAAGGCAGCCACCTTCAACAAGGTAGCGAAGAAGTACCAACGGTGCCGTGCCAAGCATCGGGCGTTGGCAGACCTTCTTAAGCAGGACGCGGAATTTTGGGTGTTCCGTGAGGGCCTTGAACAGTCGGAGGCCCAACTGAAATGGAGGGTGGTCGAGCTGGAGAAGGTTGATGAGCAGCTGATGGCTGCTTTGGCTCGGAATATTGAGCTGGAGACTTTTCTTCAGTCGAAGGAAGAGGAATTTGAGGTTGGCCGTGGGGTAGCGACGGAAGTTACTGATTTGCGGGCCAAGGTCGCTGCCTTGACCGCCGAACTCGATACCAGGGTGACTGAGATTGAAGCCCTTAAGCGGATTGCTGCGCCAAGGTCTGATGAGGATGCGCATCATGAGGCGCATGAGATTTGGGTATACACCGAGGCCAGATTAGTCGTGCTCGAGGAGTTCTTAGCTGCGGGTCGAGATACTGAGGTGGAGGTTCAGGAGCAACGACGCGTAGCCCGCGTCGCCCGCGTCGCCCGCGGAACCTGTGGGTATGGTTTTGACTCCCCAGACCGGGCAGGCTATAACTCTGAAGACGTCAACCGTCTAGGATCCGGCTCCTGGATCTCTGCAACTTATCAACCCGGGGGCGGCGATGGACAAGATGGCGGTCAGGCGGGGGATGATGAGCGGAATGGCGGTCACGTAGAGGGTGATGGGTGAAACAGCGAAGCCTCTTAGGACTTGTATATATTTTTGTTTTGTTGTATTTTGGAATGTAAATGAGACCTTTTGTACATGTATTTTTTGGATGATAATGAAAGTCGTGCTTTTGCTTTCATTATTTTCCTTTTGTATCTTTTATTTTCGGTGTCTCGTCTCCGCAGAGCGGATGCTCGTTTACTTGTAGGATTTTCAGTGTGTTTCTCGAACGTTGTCTGTGTTATCCGCCGATAGGATGGGGCTTCAATGCTAAATAGTGGTGGCTTTAGCTAATAATGGCATCACTTCGATTGTTATTTAAGTGCCCTTTTTCGTAGTAGAACAGGGTTGGCACTGTTGGCGATGACGGCCTTAGCCATAATATTGTCGATGGCCTTAGCCATGTACGTAACTTCGACTGTCGTCGAATTACTTGTTTGTCGTAGTCGAGCTGGGTCGACTTATTGACGACGATGGCTTTAGCCATGTACGTAACTTCGACTGTCGTCGAATTACTCGTTTGTCGTAGTCTAGCTAGGTCGACTTATTGATGACGATGGCCTTAGCCATGTACATAACTTTGACAGTCGTCGAATTACTCGTTTGTCGTAGTCGAGCTGGGTTGACTTATTGACGACGATGGCCTTAGCCATGTACGTATCTTGGACTGTCGTCAAATTACTCGTTTGTCGTAGTCGAGCTGGGTTGACTTATTGACGATGATGGCCTTATCCATGTACGTAAATTTGACAGTCGTCAAATTACTCATTTGTCGTAGTCGAGCTGGGTCAACTTATTGATGACGACGGCCTTAGCCATGTACATATCCTCGACTGTCGTCGAATTACTCGTTTGTCGTAGTCGAGCTGGGTTGACTTATTGACGACGATGGCCTTAGCCGTGTACGTATCTTCGACTATCGTCGAATTACTCGTTTATCGTAGTCGAGCTGGGTCGACTTATTGACGACGATGGCCTTAGCCATAATACTGTCGATGGCCTTAGCCGTTTGCACATTGGAGATGGCCTTAGCCGTTTATACATTGGAGATGGCCTTAGCCGTTTACATGTTGGAGATGGCCTTAGCCGTTTGCACATTGGAGATGGTCTTATCCGTTTGCACATTGGAGATGGCCTTAGCCGTTTGCACATTGGAGATGGCCTTAGCCGTTTGCACGTTTGAGATGGCATTAGCCGTTTGCACATTGGAGATGGCCTTAGCTATTTGCATATTGGAGATGGCCTTAGCCGTTTGCACATTGGAGATGGCCTTAGCCGTTTATACATTGGAGATCATGCTAGTCCAGTCCCTTTGTCATGTCAGTCAGGAGAGCGTATGGAGTGGCTGGTATGATAAACTTGTTCCTCAAATATCTCCAGGTGTCCCCTCTGCCGCCTCGTTAAAAACCTCCCCGAGAATGCCTAATTGGGACAAAACTAGGGTAAGGGAAAAAGAGTACGACTCGGGAGACGCCTTTTAGAAATGGAAATACTTGAGGTGGGCGACGTTCCAATTGTTTTGGAGAGTTTTTCCTTCCATTGTTTCTAATTGGAATGCTCCTTTACCTGCTGCTGCTGTGATTTTGTAGGGTCCGTCCCAGTTGGTGCCCAATTTTCCTTCGCTTGGGTCCTTTGATGCCAATGTTTTGGCTTTGAGGACGTAGTCTCCCACTTTGAGTGGTCTTACTTTGGCTCTTTTGTTGTAGTATCTTTCGACTTGTTGTTTCTGAGCCACCATTCTTATGTGGGCCATTTCTCTTCTTTCCTCGGCCTCGTCGAGGTCTTGAAGCCTGTTTATGTCGTTCTCTGTTCCGCTGGTATGTGAATACCTCAAGCTTGGTTCGCCAACTTCGACTGGTATGACTGCGTCGGTTCCGTAGACCAGTGAGTATGGTGTTTCTCCTGTGCAGGATTTTGGTGTGGTCCGGTGTGCCCACAACACTTCTGGTAGTAGCTCGGGCCATATCCCTTTGGCTTCCTCGAGTTTCTTTTTCAGTATGTTCAGTATTATTTTGTTGGAAGACTTTGCTTGGCTGTTGGCGGCGGGGTGATATGGCGTGGAGAGTATTCGCTTGGTGTGCCATTTGTCGAAGAATTCTGTCGTCTTCTGGCCGATGAACTGTCGTCCGTTGTCGCAGTTGATTTCCTTGGGGATGCCGAAATGGCAGATGATATTCTTCCATATGAAGGCGATGACATCCTGTTCGTGTATTTGGGCGTACGCACCTGCTTCCACCCACTTGGAGAAGTAGTCAGTTAAAACTAATAGAAATCGTACCTTTCCTCGTTTCGCTGGTAGGGGACCGACTATGCCCATTCCACATTTGATGAAAGGCCATAGGGAAGTGGATGAGTGGAGGGGCTCTCCTGGTTGGTGTATCATGGGGGCATACTTTTGATATTGTTCGCATCGGCGCATGTATTCCACTGCCTATTTCCTCATGGTGGGCCAATAATAACTGGCTCGTATTATGCAGCGTACGAGGGCGCGGTCGCCTATGTGGGCACTGCAGTGACCCTCGTGTACCTCCTCTTCGAGTACTGTCCTCATTTGGTGCGGCCCTAGGCACTTGGCCAGGGGTCCGCCAAACGTCCTTTTGCAGAGCTCGTGGTTTATCAGGCAATACCTGGTGTCTTGTACGCGGAGCTTCTTTGCTTTTTTTTTATCGAGTGGGAGTGTACCATCCTGTAGGTAGGATACAAATTGGTTGTGCCAGTCCCAAGTCAAATTTAAAGAGAGTACCTCAGTGTGATCAATGGCTGAATGGAGGAGGGTGACCACGCTTTCTTTGTTGAAGTTTTTAGTGGCTGCGGCCAATTTTGCCAAACCGTCTGCTTCAACGTTCCGTGCCCTCGGAATTTGTTTGAAGCGGCACTCGTCGAACTCAGTCATTAATCTGTGGATCTGTGACTGGTATTTTTGCAATCTCTGCTCCTTGATTAGGTAAGTCCTAGTGACTTGGTTCAGTACGAGTTGGGAATCGCAGTGGAGAACGAGTCGTCGAGCCTTATATTTGATGGCTAGTTTTATACCTACAATAATAGCCTCGTACTCGGCCTCGTTGTTAGTCATGTCGGGGCATCGTACAGACTGGCGAATTATTTCACCCGTGGGGACCTCAAGAATGAGTCCCAGTCCCGATTCTGAGGCATTAGCGGCGTCGTCAGTGTAAAGAGTCCATAAGTCGGTGTTGGAGGGGGCACGACGTGCCTCCACTTCCACTTCTGGTAGTATTTCTGCACTGAAATCGGCTATAGAGTCGGCAAGTACTTGCGACTTGATGGCGGTTCTTGGGTGATATGAGATATCGTGCTCGCTGAGCTCTATAGCCCATCTGGCGAGCCTGCCTGATAACTCAGGCTTATGTAGGACGCTTCTCAAGGGGAAGATCGTTACTACTTTTATGGGGTGGCACTGAAAATAGGGTCGGAGCTTCCGTGAAGCTATGACCAATGCCAGAGCTAACTTTTCAAGGTATGGATACCGCGTTTCGGCGTCCACTAAGGTTTTGCTAATATAGTAAATAGGAGATTGTGTACCTTCATTTTTGTGAACCGAGACTGCGCTGACGGTGACCTCGGAGAAGGCCAGATACACCAGAAGGGGCTCGCCTGGACTCGCTTTGGCCAACAGTGGTGGCGAAGATAGGTATGCTTTCAATTCTCTCAAGGCTTTGACGCATTCCTCGTTCCATTGTAACCCATTGTCCTTTCTCAACACATTGAAGAATTTATGGCACCTATCGGAGGACCGTGAGATGAATATGGATAGGGCGGCTATTCGCCCCTTCAGCTTTTGTACCTATTTTTTGTTGTTCAAAATCTCAGGTATTGCATCTATCGCCTTGATCTGATCTGGGTTGACCTCGATGCCTCGTTATGATACGAGAAATCCTAAGAATTTTCCCTAGGCCACGCCGAAGGCGCATTTCTCGGGGTTCAGCTTCATCCCGTACCTTCTTAATATCTCGAAGGCTTCTTTCAGATGGTCGATGTGGTCTTCTTTCTTTGTCGATTTCACCAGCATATCATCGATATAGACTTCCATGGTCTTACCGAGCTGTTCTTTGAACATTTTGGTGACCAGTCTTTGGTACGTAGCCCCCACATTTTTGAGCCCGGAGAGCATTACCTTGTAGCAGTATGTCCCTTGGTGGGTGATGAAAGTTGTTTTCTCCTGGTCCTCCTCAGCCATCATGATTTGATTGTAGCCGGAGTAGGCATCTAAGAAGCTCAACAGTTTATGTCCTGCTGTGGCGTCGATCAATTGGTCGATGTGAGGTAGTAGGAATGAATCCTTTGGGCATGCCTTGTTCTGATCAGTGAAATCCACACACATTCTCCACTTCCCGTTCTTCTTTTTGACCATCACGACATTGGCGACCCACTGGGGGTACTTCGATTTTTTGATGGAACCGTTGGCTAGTAATTTGTCTACTTCCTCGCTGATCGCTTCATTGATAGCGGCGTTGAATTTCCTTCTCATATGTCGCACGGGCGGATGTAATGGATCGACGTTCAGCTTGTGGGTGGCGATGTCTCGTGGGATTCCCGGCATATCTGAATGGGAAAAAACAAATGAATCTGCATGGTTAGTTAGGAATTCACGATACTTACTCGGGTTGGTGAGGCCGTGCCCGCTGTAGGCTGTCTTTGTGAGGTCGATGTCGTCCAACTGGACCGGGTCGAGATCTTCGACCGTTGCTTTACAAGCCTCCACGACGTCGGGGTCTCTGATGGCGTCCATTGTCGGGTTGAATTTAGTCCCCGACACAGCTGACTGCTATGCCTCTGCACTCGCCCCTTTTAGATATTTGGTGTGGGTGCAATCTTGAGCTATTTTGTAGCATTCCTGTGCTGTGCGCGGCTTGCCTCGAATGCTGAATACTCCCCACGGGGTGGGGAATTTGATCACTTGGTAAAAACTTGAAGGGAACGCTCGTATGGCATATATCCATGGGCGTCCTATGATGACGTTGTAGGCCGTTTCCTGGTTCATCACGTGGAAAGTTGTTTCCAACGTGACTCCTCCTGCTAAAACGGGCAGTGATATTTCTCCGGATGTCCGTTCCACTGCATTGTTAAAACCAGTTAGTGTTATGCAACGTAGTATTATCTTATCCTCGAGTCCCATTTGTACGAGGGCCCTCGGGTGGATAATACAGGCACCACTTCCGTCGTCAATCATGATTCTTTGAACATCCGTATCGGTGGTACGTAAAATGATAACTAAAGTGTCGTAATGAGGGAAAGACAAACCGTTGGCATCGGACTTATCGAAGCTGATACTATATTCCAAGTCTTCATACCGTTCATGGGCGATGGTCCGCTTTAGTTTGTGCGTAGTGGCAAACTTGACATGACTGATTGCTGAGTCGTCACCGCCTTCGACGATCATGTTTATCGTGCGTGCTAGGGAGGGCGGCTTTGGCGGTCCATGGGGTTGTTCCCGTCCGCGTGCAAAGTTTATTTTCCCTTTGTCACTGAGTAATTCCCTCAAGTATCCCTGGTTCAGCATCCTGACCACATCTTGCCGTAGGCCTGTGCAGTCTTTGGTTTTGTGTCCTCGTTCCTGATGGAACTCGCATAGGACGTTTGATTTCCTAGTGGAAGGGTTTGATTTCATCTTCTGCGGCCACTGCACTTTGGTGCCCAGCTTCTCCTGTGTGTACACTATTTATGAAGGAGACACACAAAAGTTATGGGCAGATAATAAGGGAGGTGTACCTCTTTCGTCTTGGAGTGGGGCGACGTATCGCTGTAGAGCGTCCGTATGCCTTGGTGGTGGATGGCTGGTATCGGTCTTTGTTGGAGCGTGGGAGTTGTTCTCGCCGTCCTTCATTGCGTCGATCCCTCCTTGTTTCTGAGTGTATCATTTTTAGCCGTTGGGTCAGCCCATTAAGATCATCCTCGTCCTCTCGTACCTCAGCGAAATAGGCGTTGTGGATTTCCTCCCATATGGTAGGGGGATATTTCATGAGGCGGCTTAGTAGCTTTTTGGTTGCCCTCGAACCGTCCCTGTTTAGCCCGTTCTGGAAAGCGGTGACTGCCATACCTTCCGATACGTTTGGCAGACTCATCCTTACCCTGTTAAACCTGGCTAGGAAGCCCCTAAGTCCTTCCTCTGTGGTTTGCCTGATGGCGAAGATGTCGTTGACCCTTGCTTCTGCTTTCTTTGCACCTGCATAGGCAGTGACGAACTTATTCGCCATTTCCTCGAATGTTGATATCGCCTTAGCTGGTAGCTGAGAGTACCACGTTAGGGCTCCTCCTGTCAACGTCTTACCAAACTTCTTCAGCAACACCGATGGTACCTGTTCTTTTAATAGGTCGTTACCTTTCACAGCAGTGACGTAGTGGATCAAATGATCCTCGGGATCTGTGGTTCCGTCATACAACCTCAGGTAGTGTGGCATCTTGAAGGTTTTTGGGATAGAGTGAGGGGCAGCTTCTTCGGTGTATGGTTGTTCAATGAACCTCCCCACGTCGCGTTTTAGTAGCAATTTGGGAGCACCGGGGATCTTGTCTACCCTCTCCTGATGTTCTTTCATTTGGTCACGAAGCGCCTTGTTTTCATTTTCCATTTCTTCCATTTTCTTTAAGATGGCTGTCAGTGTGCCATCGTTGGCCTGTGCTTCGATGGGCTTGTTATTTGCTCGTACAACCTCAGGTTCACCCATGGTAGCAGTGATGTCTACCGTTGGCGTACACCGGATGTTATTTTGTGGTGACTTTTCATCTAACCCACTTAGAGTGCTTGTTAGCCATTCTTCCAGTAGCTTCTTGACCACCGAGGGTGCTTCCTTAGCCACGGATGTGGAAGCTCCTTTTTCATGTGAGATCGTCAGATCTTCGGATGAGGAGGGTGAGATCTCTGCACCTGGTGTGGTGCTAGGGGTTGCATTCAAGATACCCTCGTCACTGGCCTCGTTGAGAGGACCAAGGAGATTGGCTGTAACACTCACCATTGCTTTCGATCTTGTGTTATTTTCGGACATCTTTTCGTGTGTGTAGGGAATGGCAGTTGGTTGTTCTATACTATGATTTTGATTCTCGAATTTCCCACAGATGGCGCCAAATTGTTTGGCTCAAAAGTTATCAATATACTTTGTAAGCTTAAAAATAATCAAAAATAAATGAGGATAAATCGTAATCAAATATAATAAAACCTAGAGATGGAAAAGATGAAAATTATTATAGTAGATCTGATAGTGGAAAATGATAGTATGAACTTGAGAATAAGTATTCGTTATATGTAGAGATAGAGAGAGAGAGAGAGTAGGAGAAAATAAGAGAGTTTTATTATTCCAGAATCATCATGATGCCCTTTTACAATGTGAAGGACTTCTTTATATAATAGAAGACCTTCCTCGAAATAATCATAAAGGTACAAAAGTAGGCAACGTCTTCTTAGTGGGGATGCTGAGTTTAAGACGACGTCGCCTTTGTCCCCACGCCCAAGCCGTATCCTTGCTCTAGTTGACGTATGCTCAATGGGTGTACCCATCGTCGTAGAGACATAGAAGGTCAAATTTGACCCTATACAATAACAATATTGCAGAGAGAGAGAGAGGGGAAATTCTTATTGAATTTTGGGATGATCTACAATGGGGCAAGACCCTCTCTATTTATAGGGGAAAAATGACTTTGTCACAAAGTAAAACTCTCTACAAGATAGACATTCACTCTAAATAGAATTCTATTCATAACACTTCCCGTTAAATGTCTACTCGATAAGTAATGTGCCTCGTTAAAAACCTAACTAAAATAAAACCCAATGGGAAAAAAAATTCTAAAAAAGGAAAAAGAGTACACATGTTTAATAATACGCCTTTTAGTTGCCTCGTTAAAAACCTTGCAAGGAAAACCCAATGGGACAAAACCTTGTAAGGGAAAAAGAGTGCAACGCGCATTAAACTCCCCCTGATGAGAGCATTATTTCACATCCTTAAGCCTTCGCATCCCAATCTTGTGTATTAGCTTCTTGAAGGTTGACGTCGATAGAGATTTTGTGAACAAATCAGCCATATTATCACTTGAACGAATCTATTGCACTTTGATATCACCATTCTTTTGAAGATCATCTATGAAAAATAACTTTAGTGAAATGGGCTTTGTCCTATCTCCTTTTATGAACCCTCCCTTCAATTGAGCTATGCATGCTGCATTGTCTTCATACAAAATCGTGGGTAGTTTGTCATAGTTCAAACCATATTTGTCTCGAATAATATGTATTATAGACCTTAACCACACACATTCTCGACTTTCTTCATGAATAGCAATTATCTCGGCATGATTAGATGAAGTAGCCACAATTGATTGCTTAGTCGATCGCAAAGATATGGCAGTGCCTCCACATGTAAACACATAACCTATTTGAGATCGAGCCTTGTGGGGGTCAGATAAATACCCAGCATCAGCATAACCAACAAGATCGGGACTGCAAGTATTGCCATAAAATAAGCCCATATCGGTAGTCCCTTTTAGATACCACAATATGTGTTTGATTCCATTCCAATGTCTCCTTGTGGGAGCAGAGCTATATCTTGCTAAGACATTAAATGAAAAAGTTATGTCAGGCCTTGTAGTATTGGCAAGACACATTAGGGCACCAATTGCACTAAGATATGGTACTTCAAGACCAAGTAGCTCTTCATTCTTTTCTTGAGGTCGGAATGGATCCTTATTCACATCAAGTGATCAAACAACCATCCGAGTACTTAATGGATTTGCTACATCTATGTAAAACCGTTTCAATACCTTTTCTATGTAGGCAGATTGATGAATAAAAATTCCATTTGCCAAATGTCAAACCAAGACATAATTTTCTCTTTCCGAGATTTTTCATCTTGAATTCCTTCTTTAAATAATCAATTGCATTTGGAGTTCTATAAGAGTTCCAATAAGATTTATGTCATCAACATATACGGCAAGCACAACAAATTCCGATGTTGTTTTCTTTATAAAAACACATGGGCAAATGGCATTATCTATATAGCCTTTCTTTAATAAATACTCACTAAGACGATTATACCACATTCGTCCTGATTGTTTTAGACCATACAAAGATTGCACTTTGATTGAAAATATTTTCCAAGACTTTGAATTATTTGCGTTACGCATTTTGAACCCATTGGGAATTTTCATGTATATATCATTATCAAGTGAGCCATAAAGGTAGGCGGTAACCACATCCATTAAATGCATGTCAAGCTTTTCATGGACAGCAAAACTAATGAGATAACGGAACGTTATAGCATCCATAACGGGTGAATATGTCTTTTTATAATCGACACCAGGCCTTTGTGAAAATCCTTGTGCAACAAGGCGTGTCTTATATCTTTGTACCTCATTTTTCTCATTTCTCATGCGTACAAAGACCCATTTCTAGCCAACAGGCTTAACACCGTTAGGTGTTTGGACTACAGGCCCAAAAACATCACGTTTTGCAAGTGAATTCAATTCTGATTTGATTTCTTCTTGCCATTTTGGCCAATCAATTTTTGTCGACATTCTCCAACAGATTGAGGTTCAAGATCCTCACTTTCTCATAATGCTAGATGCAACATTATATGCAAAGACATAATCCACCACTATATCCACTCGATTCAAATTTATCTCAATATCGATTGGATTTATTGATAGTTCCTTATTTTCTTAAGTCTCAGGCTCAGTGGATTCCTCATGAATCTCAGAATTTATTAAATCATGGATTTCTTCATGAGATTCTTTCGTAGTGTCATTTTGATCATTTGTTTTTCTTTTTCTAGAATTTCGATCTTTGGGACCTAATGGTGTACCACATCTTAGGCGTGCTTTTGACTCATTAGCTATGACACTAGAAGATTGTCCAATAGGGACATCAATACGGATTGGAACATTCTCTGCAGGGATATGTGATTTTGTTATCCTTTTCAAATCCGTAAATGCGTCTGGCATTTGATTTGCTATTCTCTGTAAATGGATAATCTTTTGCACCTTTTTTTTACAAATAGAGGCACGTGGATCAAGATGACATAATGATGAATTTTTCCACAAACTTTCCCATTTGGTTTCACCAACTTCTCCCCCGAATTTTGGGGAAAGTGTCTCATCGAATCGACAGTCTGCAAATCGTGTAGCAAACAAATCCCCCGTTAATGTTTCGAGATAGCGAATAATGGAAGGCGATTCAAACCCAACATATATTCCTAACCTTCTTTGCGGACCCATTTTGGTGCGATATGGTGGTGTTACAGGAACATATATTGTGCATCCAAAAATTCTTAAATGGGATATATTAGGTTCATAACCCAAAACTAATTGCAACGAGGAATATTTATGATAATTTGTCGGTCTGAGACGAATTAGCATTGCTGCATGCAAAATGGCATGACCCCAAATAGAAGCGGGCAACCTCGTTTTCATGAGTAATGGTCTTGCTATCAATTGCAGATGTTTTCTTAAAGACTCTGTAAGACCATTTTGAGTGTGAATATGAGCTACATGATGTTCCACTTTTATCCCAATTGATAAGCAATAATCATTAAATGCTTGGGATGAATACTCATTAGCATTATCAAGTCTAAAGACTTAATTGGATTATCGAGAAATTGCGCTCGTAATCGAATTATTTGTGCCATTAATTTTACAAACGCGAGGTTGCGAAATGACAATAGGCACACATGAGAACATCTAGAAGATGCGTCTATTAAGACCATAAAATATCTAAACGACCCACTAGGTGGGTGAATAGGTCCACAGATGTCCCCTTGTATACATTCTAAAAATGCAGAGGACTCAATCCCAATATTTGTTGGTGATGGTCTTATAATTAACTTGCCTTGATAACAAGAAGTGCAAGAAAATTCATTATTTAAAAGAATCTTAAAATTAATGGATTCCCATTTGAGTTTTCTATAATTCGTCTCATCATAATTGATCCAGGATGTCTCCATCGATCATGCCCAAGTACAAAAGTATTGGAATCAGTAACCTTTTGGTTTACAATAGAATGTGCCTCAATTGCACTAATTCTTGTCCAATACAGGCTACAAGACAAAGATGGGAACTTCTCAATAGCCCTTTTCTGGCCAGAGATATTTTTGGTAATGATGAGATATTCAAGATTATTCTCATCTATTGTCTCAATATGATATCCATTTCGGCGGATATCTTTAAAACTCAACAAGTTCCTCTTGGACTTGGAGGAGAATATTGCATTCTCTATGATAAGTATTGTTCCTTTAGGCAGAGTTATAGTAGCTCTTCCAGAGCTTTAAATTAATTTACTACTACCCGAAATTGTAGTAACATCTGCCTTACACATACTTAAATGAGAGAAATATTTGTTCTCTTTGAATATTGTATGTGTCGTACATGAATCAACTAAACAAATATTTTTACAATTGAACTTTGATTCAAGTTCTGTTAGTGAGATATCCATATTTGCTTCTCATTGTTTGACATACAAAAGAAATATACGATAAATATTAGTATTTTTAGATATAAAGAGAAAGAATGGAGAATAACAGAGTTAGATCAATAATTCAATAATGAACTTTGTATTGCATTTCGAGCAAACTCTAGTTATGATTCAAACAATTATATAGATAAAACAAATGTAATGTTACGCGGCGCCTTCTTGAGATTCTTTAGAAGGGCGACGTAAAGCAAAGCAACTGATGTCTGTGCAGTTGCTGTCCGCCAACTGAGGTCCCCGCTGTACGCTATACTAGATTGTCAGTGTCGTACGGGAAAACCAATGTCAAGATTAATTGAGAGAACAGAAATGAGAATTGAGATTTAAAGAAAGCTTGATTGCATTAATGAAATCTATTACAGAAAAGCAACGCGGTGTCGATGGGGAGAGACACCAGTACAGAGAATTGCTTGCTTGCTAGAAAGTTTTGATTGCTTGATCCCTCCTAATAATACTTAAAAAAAATAAACCAAAGCTACACGACTAGACTTGAATAAGCTAGGAAAACATAATGTAAGTGCATGAAATAAAACTACTCTATATTTATAATGAAAATGACTTAGTTTTCTAAAAGGCAGCAATATGTCCGTTTTCAGCAGCATTGTTTTTGGCATCACGGTCTGTGCGTGCAGCATTGTCTATGCGCGCGGCTTTGCTGGAATCTTCCTGCAGCTGGGCACTGGTGAGGGATATCGGTGGGGCGACAGAGGCACTTGTGTGCTTGTCACTTGGTGCGGCCAAGACCACGGGGACGTCCGTGGCGCTAGGCGTTGGGAGGCTTACTAGGACGCCACGGGGCACGCCCAAGGGGTCATGGGGCATGGATGGAAAGCCGGCCATGACATTCTCCCCCACCTGAGTTGGCGACGTCCTCGACGCCTTACTTGCAAAATAATCTTCAATGAGGCTCTTGTAGGCTTTGAGGTTTGTTTCCCTCTCCCAAGTATTCTCTTCTGCATCACAGCCCTGCCATTTCACTCTGTCATCAAGGATAGCTTTAACACGCCTTTTCCCTATTGAATTGGGACCTCGAATACTGGGTATTGTAAGTTGGCTCCTTGAAGGATCCTCCGTGTCTTCTCGAAAAGGTTTCAGGAGACTGACATGGAAGACAGGATGAATTTTCCACCAAGTTGGGGTATCAACCCAGTATGCAACTTTCCCAATGCGCCTCTCAATGGACAAGGGTCCAATATATTTTTGCAATAGGTGAGGGTCATGAACTCTCGCAAATAAGTACCACTTTGGAATTTTGACCATCACTTTGTCTCCTACTTGATATTCAACAAAGCGACGATTCTGATCATCATGCCTCTTCATCCGCTTTTGAGCTTTGACAAGATAGCTCCGCACTATCTCTAGATTCCGCTTCCATTCTTTTGAGAAGCTAGCAGCTCGAGGAGACTTAGCCGTGTTTGGTGCATTCACGGTGTGTGGGAGTAGCGGTTGCTGTCCGGTAACAATTTCAAAAATGCTTTTGTTTGTACTAGAGCTCTTTTGTGAATTGAAACACAGTTGAGCAGCATCCATAAGCTTCACCCAATTCTTTTGCAATCCGGTAACAAAGTGGCAGAGATATTCCTCCAACATACCATTGAACCGCTCCGTCTGACCATCAGATTGCGGATGAAAAATTGAGCTGTGACTCAATTTTGACCCAAGTCACTTAAGAAGTTGGGTCCAAAAGTTGCTAGTGAAGCGTGAGTCGCGATCACTAACAATGTCTTTCGCAGACCAGACCCCAATATTTGACGACATGAGAGAAGAAGAGTCGAGCTATATCTTCTGCTGATATATATTGTGGGACTGCAATAAAGGTGGCATACTTGGAAAACCGATCTACCACAACCAAGATAGTTGTGAGATCTCCGACCTTGGGTAATCCGGTGATGAAATCCAGGGAAACGCTTTCCCAATGTCTCTTTGGGACAGCTAGTGGTTCCAAGAGTCCCACTTGTGTCAAGCGGTCTGACTTATCCTTCTGGCATACTAGACAGGTCTTCACATACTGAGTGACATCATCAGCCATTTGAGGCCAATAATAGGCACGACGAAGTAACACCATAGTGCGTTATTCACTGGGATGGCCAGCCCACAAAGTATCACGACATTCCGCAAGAAGAGTCCTCCGCAAATCTCCTCATTTTGGAACATAAAGTCGGTTCCCTTTGACTTTCAGAAAACCATATTCCACGTAGAACTGGAGAGTCTTGCCCTGTCCTACCAAATCAACCAAATATTGAGAAGCGGGATCCTTTGTGAGTAGATCCTGTATCTGGTCCTTGATGGAGATGGCTACTTCTCTCCCCCTTAGGGTGGCGAGTAGGCACACCGATGCTAGGTCAGCTCTCCGACTGAGTGCATCAGCAACATGATTGGTCTTTCCACTGCGGTAATCCAGGTTGAAGTGGAATTCAGCAAGGAGTCCCTGCCACCTGGCCTGTCGACCATTCAACTTTGACTGGGTCATGGAATGGCTGATAGCTGTGTTGTCTGTCTTGACCACGAACGGGGTTCCCAGCAGATAGTGCCTCCAAAGGCGCAAGCAATGGACGACAACCAATAATTCTTTCTCATGGGCGGCATAGCGCCGCTTTGCATCCTTCAGCTTCCGACTATCGTACACTACATGGTGCTCTTCTTGCTTTAAAAGCCCACCAAGAGCATAGTCAGGTGCATCTTTTTGTACCTCGAACGGCTTGGCCAAATCAGGGAGGGCCAAGACGGGGCTACTAGACATAGCCGCTTTTAATGCATTGAATGCCTCCGCTCTCCTTGGTCCCTAATCCCAAGGTGTGACCTTCTTGAGGAGTTTTGTCAATGGCACTGCGATAAGGGAGTAGTTATTCGCAAACCGACAGTAGAAGTTGCATAGGCCAAGGAACGCCCTCAAGGCGTGGACATCCTTAGGCGGCGGCTGCGGCCAATCTGTGATGGTCTGAATCTTCTGTTGGTCCATCTTGATGTGTCCTTCCTCAATGACATGTTCGAGGAAGTCAATTTGATTATGAGCAAAGGAGCATTTGGACAGCTTCACATATAGTTCATGCTCCCGCAAACGGGCTAGGACCTTCCGCAAATGCACTAGGTGTTCTTCCAACATTTGGCTATATACCACAATGTCATCCAAGTAGACCACCACGAATTTGTCAATGTACTCTCGGAAGACTTGGTTGATCAGGGTACAAAATGTGGCTGGAACATTAGTCAAGCCGAACGACATGACCAGGAAATCGTATGACCCATATCTTGTTACACAAGTCGTCTTGTGCTCATCACCCTCTGCGATCCGAACTTGCCAGTAACCTGTCTTGAGGTCTATCTTGGTGAACATCGTCGCACCACCCAGTCTATCAAACAAGTCTGCCATCAAAGGAATAGGGTACTTGTTCTTCATGGTGATTTTGTTTAGAGCTCGATAATCCACACAGAGCCGTAGGCTGCCATCATGTTTCTTTTGGAATAGAACAAGGGACCCATATGGGGACTTTGAGGGTACAATGATCCCTGTATCTAGCATTTCCATCAATTGTCTCCGGAGCTCGGTGAGTTCGGGTTGTGACATTCTATAAGGCGCCCGGGCAGGTGGTTTCGCGCCCGACATCAACTCAATTTCATGGTCCATAGTGCGCCTAGGTGGGAGCCGCTTTGGCATGTCTTGTGGCATGACATATTCAAACTCCAACAGTAACTCCTTCATGGGTTCAGGAATGGGACCTGAGGAGCGTTCTATATCTTCAATGCAGAGGGTTGCCAAGAACGTAGGCTCATTCCTTTTGACCCCCTTCTTCAGCTGCAAGGCCGAGATGTTCTCAACGGCCATCTTCATGGGCAGGCACGGGATAATGCAGGGCTTGGCCCTATTGGTTCCCATCATCAGTAGCATGTCTACAAATGGTACAGGTTTGGTGTTGGTTTGCCTTAGGAATTCCGGCCCAACGATCAGCTCAAAGTCATCTATGATTACCACTCTCAGTGTTGAATTTTCCTTCATAAAGGCCAAGCTTCACCGGTACCTCTTTGGCTATTCCACCTACTGGCTGGGGAGGTGAGTTGATAGCCTTGACACTTCCTTTACCTTTCCCTACAACCAGTCCAAGGCGCTCCACCTGAGTCGAGGCTAAGTAGTTGTGGGTAGCACCTGTGTCTATCATAGCCCGAATTGGCTTTCCATTCACCTTCATCTCGACGAACATTAAGGTCCTCTCTTGTTTTAGGAGGAGTCTCTTCATTCGTCTTCTTTTTCCCTTTCTTCATGACTAGACGTGCGTCCTTCTTCTTACGGATACCAGCACTGGTCTCCGCTAATGCCTCAAAGATGGAACCTACAATTGCATTGAAGGCACCTACTGGTTCAGTCTGGTCCGCATCGTCTAAGTTGTCATCTGTCCCATCATCAATAGCCTGATGGGAATTCATCTGTGCATGTGGGCATTCATTGTTCCAATGTGGTCCGCCGCAATGACGACATCCTGAAGGAGGCTTTCTGCCCCAGTCATTGTTGTTTGAAGCAGCACTTTTGCTGCCTGAGGAAGGAGTTCTAGATTTGTTTGAGATTCGATCTCTCCCACTTTTGCTAGGACCACCATTGCTAGGCTGGCCCCCTTTGAACCCTGCTCGGGCAGGCAGCTGAGGCCTGTCCTTTCGAGCTTCCATTTGATAGTCCCTAAGGCATTCAGCTGCTTGGATTTTCTTGGGAAGGGTATCTACCCTTTGTCTCTATAGCTCCACGTGGGCATAAGGTTTCAACCCTTCCATGAAGGTGAAGAGTTTGTCCTTGTCCCCCATGTCACGTATGCTTAGCATGAGTGCGGAGAATTATCGTATGTAGTCCCACACTGATTTTGTCTGGCGGAGCTCCCGTAGTTTTCTCCTTGCATTGTATTCAACATTCTCGGGGAAGAATTGCAGGTGTATAGCTACCTTCAGTTCTGCCCATGTCTCGAGAGCATCTTCACCGACCTTGATGGCTTCATACTTCACCCGCCTCTAGAGTTTAGTATCACCCTGTAGATACATGCAGCCGTTGCTACCTTCTTAGCTTCCTTCAGATCCCCAACAACATCGAAATATTGTTCAACGTCAAAGATGAATTTTTCCACTTCCTTGGCATTCCTAGCTCCACTGTATGACTTTGGCTCAGGAATTTTCAGTTTCTTTATCGTGGAAGCGGAGTTCACAGCACCTCGGATTTGGTTTCCACCTCCTCGGAGTAGGCCCTGTAAAGCAACATTGACAATATTAAGCTGGTCTGTCAATTTGTTAATAGTTTGTTGTATGGCAGTCACCTTTTTTGCCTCTTGTGCCCTGTGGGCTAAATCCTCGGTGCGCTCCTGTTGGAGCCCCTCAAATTTCTCAAAAATTTCGGCTACCTCTGTGGCTGCCGTCTGCCGGTCTCCCTCGGAGTTGCGATTGATGTTTTCAACGTCAACTTCGACCTGAAGCACCCTGCGGTCCAGGTCGTCCAACCTTTGCAGTAGGCTGGTTCTTAGTTCAGGCACTGTATCCACAATAGGCCGCAATACCTCAACCGTCCCTTCGAGAGCCGCAATGCGGTCCCCATGATTCACCATGGTCAGAAATGATGGTAATGTCAATACGTTCCCTCGTCCGATGTCGAGCCTAGGCTCTGATACCAACTGTTATGCGGCGCCTTCCTGAGATTCTCTGAAAGGGTGACGTAAGGCTAAGCAACTGATGTCTGTGCAGTTGGTGTCCGCCAACTGAGGTCCCCGCCGTACGCTAGACTAGAGTGTCAGTGTCGTACGGGAAAACCAATGTCAAGAGCAATTGAGAGAACAGAAATGAGAATTGAGATTTAAAGAAAGCTTGATTGCATTAATGAAAGCTATTATAGAAAAGCAACGCGGTGTCGAGGGGGAGAGACACCAGTAAAGAGAATTGCTTGCTTGCTGGAAAATTATGATTGCTTGATCTCCCTTAATAAAATTAAAAAAAATAAACCAAAGGTATACGACTAGACTTGAATAATCTAGGAAAACATAATGTAAGTGCATGAAATAAAACTACTCTATATTTACAATGAAAATGACTTAGTTTTCTAAAAGGTAATAACAAGTCCGTTTTCAGCAACATTGTCTTTGCATCACGGTCTGCACACGCGGCGTTGTTGGAATTTGCCTGCGGCTAGGCGCTGGCGAGGGATATCGATGGGGCGACAGAGGCACCTGCGCGCTTGTCACTTGGCGCGGCCAAGACCACGGTGCCGTCCGTGGCGCTCGACGTTGGGAGGCTTGTTAGGACGCCATGGGACGCGCCCAAGGGGTCATGGGGCATGGCTGGAAAGCCGCCCATGACAGTAATTATGCGTTAATTTTAGGTTGTCACATGGTTTAAAATACGGAAAACTTAAAGTCATACACATAAAACAACAAGTGCGTAAATAAAAGCAGCTAAAACACAAAAGTAGACAATAAATTGTATAAATATTTAAAACGGGACCAACGTTCATAAGGTATATAATAAACAAAACTGATAAAATATTGAAGGTCCTATTGCCTCTTCTGTATCTGAGCAAAATTATATTCTATACATACTGCTTGTGGCTAGTGAATTGCAGCTCATGCTCCAATATGATAGACTTAAATTTGATGGAGCTCAACATTAATTGTTTTTACCTTTTTTCGGATGTGTTGGCCGAATATTTTTATTCCAATACGAGGAACTAGTTGTTCAGTCATAGTTATTCTACAAATATTATTTATGAATAAATTATTCCGCTTTCTTTTCTAAATCTAATTGTTAAATAATAAAATATTATAGTCATACTAGCAAGTTAATCGTAATTAAATTTATACATAGAATGTTAAAGCTTCTATTGTGCAACTCCAGTAGCTATTTTTTTTTTCACATCATAACATGCTTTAGCAAACAATATATTAATCCTTGAAAACTAAGCAGACTGAAACATTGTTTAAAATGAATACTATAACTGTATTTAATCAAAACGAATTAACATTATCCTATAAAATAAATAGTACTAATGACTATTACTCATGTAAAGAACTGTGATTACATGATGTTTATTAGCTACTACGAATATGTAAAAATAAAAATCAAACTACTCAATCATCTTTAATCACAGATTCATCACCGATCAAGTGGTCTATTTTTCCATCAGGGTGCTCAAAGAAGTCTGCCACATCCAAGTGGGTAATGTCAAAATCATTGTCAGAGACAAAATTGGCTTCAGGGCCTTTATTCTTTAGAGATGCTTAATAAAGATCAACCAAATGTCTTGGTACACGACAAATATTTGCCCAATGCCCTTTTCCACCGCAATGATATCATTCAGTTTCTGAACCATTTGCCTTTGGCTTCTCATCTTTCCTTTTCCACTTTTGATGGTTATTTTTCTTTGGGGGATGATTAACACCAGGAAAATTTCTTCCTTGTCCACGGCCACAGCCACGACCATGACCACGACCACAACCACGAATAGGGCCACGACCTTTTCCACGCTTAGTATAATGAGAATACACCTCATCCACTTGTGACGATCCGACCCGTCGTCTCATGTGTTACCGCTCCGTTTTCCCCATTTATTTATTCTTCATGTTTCGTTATCGGCATTTGATGAGTTAGAGTTGAATTGGGTTGGTTTTGGTAGAAAATGAGACACTTAGTCTCCTTAAGGAAGGCTTATTTGGAAAAGTCGACCGGATGTTGACTATCGAGTTAGAGGGCTCGGATGTGATTTTCGGTGATTCGGTTAGCTTCGGAGGGATGATTTGTGACTTAGGAGTGCGATCGAAATTGATTTTGGAGGTCCGGTGTAAAATTAGGCTTGAATTGGTGAAGTTAGTATTTTGGCGAATTCCGGTTGGTAGGTGAGATTTTGATCTGGGGCTCGGAATGGAATTTCGAGAGTTGCAGTAGTTTCGTTAGGTGATTTTGGATATGTGTGCAAATTTCAGATGATTGGAGGTGATTTGGTTGGGTTTTTGATCGAATGTGAGTTTCGGAAGAGTTTGAAGAACTTAGGCTTGAAATTGAGGAGAAATGAGGATTTTTGTGTTGTTGGATGTGTTTTTAAGTTTGGAACAAGTTTGAATAGGGTATTAGATCATGTCTGTGCTTTTGGTTGAGGTCCCCGGGGCCTCGGGGTGAGTTCGGGTGGTTAAACGGAGAGTTTTTAAAGTTTGTTGCATGTTGATGTTGCTGGTATCTGTTGGTTTTACACCTGTAGTTATGGGACCGCAGGTGCGGTCTTGCAGAAGCAATCTGGGCCTCACAGAAGCGGAATTATGGGACCTTGTCTGAGTTCGCAGGAGCGGAAGATTTGACCGCATAGGCAGTCCCGTTGAAGCGAATTAGGGATTGCAAAAGCGGTGGGTGCCTTAAGTGAAAAGTCCGCAGAAGCAGACGTGGACTGCATATGCGAAAGTCGCAGAAGCGGTCATATATCCGCAGAAGCGGAATGACTGGCAGTTAAGTGAGATTAATCTTCTTCGCGGATTTTTGAAAGAACAACATTTTGAACTCCAAACTTTGAGAACTTTGAGGCGATTTTGAAGAGGGTTTCGAACGCTTTAAGCAAGTATGGACTCTTGGACTTAGAATTTGATTTTATGGTGTACAAACATGGAATTAGACTGAATAATCAAGGAATCAAAGGTCAAAATGTGGTTTAGGGCTTGAACTTAAGAGAGTTTGAAGTAGGGATTTGAGGGGTCAAATGGACTCCGATTTTGATAAATTTGATATGTATGGACTCGTGGCGAGATGGGAAATCCGATGATGTAAATTTTATAATTTTTCGAGAAGTGGGCCCGGGGCTCGGGTTTTGTCAACTTCGTGATTTTCGATGATTTTCGAGTCTTTTCGATTGGGTTATATTCCCTTAGCCTATTGTAATGTATTCCTTGTTGTTTTTATTAGATTTGACGCGTGGGGAGGTAAAGTCGAGAGGAAAAGGCATAGCGAGCTAGATTTTGGGCCGGCTTGAGGTGAGTAATTGGTGTAAATGATGAACTGAGGGTTGGAAACCCCGAAATTACATATCGTACCGCTATATTGGGGCGAGACATGAGCTCTATGACGAGTGCGAGGTTGTTTAGTTATTGGGGATTGTGACTTGGTCCGTCCCGGTGATGTGTTACTGTGTTTTCTACTAGAACTTGTTTGAAATCATTGTTACCTGGTTTGACTGTTGAATTTGGGCTTCGTGCCGGTTATTGAATCCTTCAGGGATTGATTTTACTGATTTTTGCATACTTTGCGTATTATTTAATCTCATCCCAAGGTTTTAAGTACTATTTTACAAACTCAGCCCCTTTTTCTAAACTCGAAAACTTAAATGATATTTAAATGACATTTTGGGTTGTGAATTATTGATTTAAAAGTGCCCGAGGACTTATAGTAATTTCTGAATTTATGGATGGCTCGGGCTGCACGCCGCAGCAGTGATATATGATATTGAGGCCGAGGGCCTGGTTGGTGCCACGAGATGACTTGTTTATTGAGCTTGGGCTGTACGAGCCCCTCCAGAGTCTGCACACACCCCCAGTGAGCGTCGTCAACGTAAAACATATGGTTGGCTCGGACTGCACACCGCAGTGGGTACCTGAGTGTACCGGTATTTGCATTGCATTGCATTCTTGCGTTATTTCTTACCTGTTACCTGTCATGGTTCTTTCTGTACTGTTACCTCATGGACTTGTCGGTTTTACTGTTAAAGTTTTGGTACTGCCTGTTATAGTTGCCTTGTGTTTTTTAGTGATTTCTTATCTTTAGTTGTTATTTATGCTTATTACTCATTGAGGCGGAGTACTCACTTTACTCCCTCCACCTTGTGTGCAGATCTAGGTGCATCACAGGCTAATGGAGGACCTTTCTAGCTGAGCAGCATTTCACCGGGAGCATCGAGGTAGCTGCTTGGCGTTCGCAGCCTTGATCCTTCCCTCCTATCCTTATCTTTCATTACTCAGTTTTTCTTAGACGGTCTTGTTATAGGATGACACTCTGTATTAGAGGCTCGTGATCGTGACACCGGATCCTGTGTTGGGTTTATGTTCCCATATTCTGTTGGATTTCAGTACATTACTCCGTATTTACAACTTTTGATAAAAAGGTTTAGTAATTTAATATTTGTGTTTGAATTCTTGAACCCTCATAAGTTGGGGTTATTGTTGAATGGTCAGGCTTGCCTAACAATGAGTTGGGCGCCATCGCGATCGGGGTTTGGGTCGTGACAAGTTGGTATCAGAGCCGGTTTAGTAGAGTCTCGAAGATCGGTACGTAGACGTCTGTATTTTTCCTCGAGAGGCTGCAAAACCTTTAGGAAAACTTCATATTCTTGAAATTCTTGTCGTGCAACTTTGTTGATCCGAGAACTAAACTTCTGTATTCCATTCTCTCGCAGATGGCGAGAACCCGTGATACCGGACGTGGAGGACGACCACCGGTACCACCCACTAGAGGTCGTGGTCGTGTTCGAGGTAGACCAGCGAGGGCAACACCTGTAGACCACCAGTTGCCTCGGTTCAGGACCAACCTCCAACTGTAGATGCTTCAGCAGCACCTGTGCAGGCACCAGCAGTGCCCATTGTGATTCCTGGCCTCCAGGAGGCCTTGGCTCAGATATTATCCGTTTGCATTGGCCTGGCTCAGGAAGTCTCAGCCACTACTGTAGTAGCTACCTCACAGACCGGGGGAGGTCATCAGACCCCCGCTGCTCGCATACCTAAGCAGGTTGTTCAAGGATTGCAGAAATCGGGAGCAGCCCCAGCTCAACCGGTAGCTCCAGTTGCACCAGTTGCCCCAATTGCACCAGTTGCACCAGCTCCAGACTATGTGGTTCCAGCCATGCCAGAAGATGAGCGGCATCGTCTTGAGAGGTTCGGTAGGCTCCAACCTCCGGTGTTCAGTGGTGCTGAGGGCGAGGATGCCCAAGGTTTTTTTGACAAGTGTCAGCGTATGCTTCGCACCACAGGGATTCTAGAGTCGAGTGGAGTGTCTTTTACCACTTTCCCGTTCTCAGGGGCTGCATTTACATGGTGGGAGGAATTTGAGAGGCATAGGCCTGTTGGTGCAGCACCCCTTACATGGCAGCAGTTCTCCACTCTCTTTCTGGAGAAGTATGTACCGTAGTCTCGTAGGAAGGTGCTGTGTCGTCAGTTGAGTGGTTGACCCAGGGGGACATGTCTGTGACCCAGTACGAGATGAGATTTACGCAGCTAGCCCGTCATGCTACTTGGATGATCCCGACAGATCGGGAGAGGATTAGGAGGTTCGTGGATGGCCTTAACTATTCACTCCGCATTTTGATGACCAAAGAGAGGGTTTTGGGTGCCTCGTTGGAGGAGGTGGTTGACATTGCTCGTGATATTGAGGTGATTCGCCGCTGGGAGCATGAGGAGAGGGAGGCCAAGAGGCCTCAGAGTTCAGGCAGTTTCTGTGGTGCTCCATCTTGGGGCCAGTTCCAGTGTGGTAGAGGTCGTTCCTTCAGGCCTCCTCAGTCAGCTCGCCCTGAGTATAGTGGGGCTTCTTCAGGCCGCGGTCATCAGGGATTCCAGCAAGGCCAGCCTTCACTTAGTGCCCTTCCCGCACAGAGTTTTTCTCATGCCTCTTCAGCCCAGGGTTCTTCGGCAGAGAGGGGTTCCCTTCAGTCCCCTTCTAGCACTAGGAAGTTGCTACGAGTGCGGTGAGTTTGGCCATATAAAGAGGGATTGTCATCGACGTCGTGGTGCTCGATTTCAGTAGAGGGATCAGCCCTCATCTTCTACTCCATCTACTTCAGCACCCTCCCAGCCAAGTAGGGGTGGGGGCCAGGAAGCCAGGGGCCGCCTTAGGGGTGGAGATCGATATGGCAGTGACCAGGCTCGATTATATGCTCTCCCATATAGGAGGGACGCCATTGCATCAGACGCTGTTATCACATGTATTATCTCAGTCTGCCACAGGGATACCTCTGTCTTGTTTGATCTCGGTTCTACCTATTCCTATATGTCTTCATATTTTGCTCATCACCTGGGTACGACCCGTGGGTGTCTTGCTTTACCTGTGTATGTATCTATCCCGGTGGGTGATACTATT
Source organism: Nicotiana glauca (assembly GCA_026770625.1). Classification (NCBI taxonomy): domain Eukaryota; kingdom Viridiplantae; phylum Streptophyta; class Magnoliopsida; order Solanales; family Solanaceae; genus Nicotiana; species Nicotiana glauca. The sequence continues at coordinate 48,137 of MU668936.1, forward strand.
GTTGTAGACCATGAATATCGGTCTTGTCTAGTAACTATTAGGGGTCTGGAGACCCGAGTTGACTTGTTGCTGTTGAGCATGGTAGATTTTGATGTTATTCTGGACATGGATTGGCTATCTCTGTACCATGCTATTCTAGACTGTCATGCTAAGATAGTCACGTTGGCTATACTGGGTGTTCCGAGGATTGAGTGGCGTGGTATGAATGACTACGTCCCCAGTAGAGTGATTTCTTTTCTGAAGGCCCAGCGGATGGTTGGGAAAGGTTGTCTATCGTATTTGGCTTTCGTGAGAGATGTTGGATCTGAGACTCCTAGTCTTAATTCTATTGCCGTTGTGAGGGATTTCCCTGACGTTTTCCAGCAGACCTGTCAGGCATGCCGCCGAACAGGGATATTGATTTTGGTATTGATCTGGTGCCGGGCACTCAGCCATTTCTATTCCTCCATATCGCATGGCACCAGCAGAGTTGAAGGAATTAAAGGATCGGCTTCAGGAGCTCCTAGATAAGGGGTTCATTCGTCTGAGTGTGTCACCGTAGGGTGCACCGATCTTATTTGTGAAGAAGAAGGCTGGCACAATGAGGATGTGCATTGACTACAGGAAATTGAACAAGGTGACAGTGAAGAACAAGTATCCCCTGTCCCGTATTGATGATTTTTTTGACCATCTCCAGGGGACAAAGGTATTCTCCAAGATTGATCTCCGTTCAGGCTATCACCAGCTGAAGATTAGAGATTCAGATACTATGAAGACTGCTTTTAGGACTAAATATGAGCACTATAAGTTTTTGGTTATGTCCTTTGGGTTGACTAATGCCCCAGCAACATTCATGCACTTGATGAACAGTGTATTTCGGCCGTATCTAGATTAATTTGTGATTGTGTTTATTGATGACATCCTGGTGTACTCGTGTAGCCAGGAGGAGCACACACAACATTTGAGAGTGGTATTACAGAGATTGAGGGAGGAGAAGCTTTATGCAAAGTTCTCCAAGTGTGAGTTCTGGCTTGGTTCTATGGCTTTCCTGGGGCACGTGGTGTCCAGTGATGGTATTCAGGTTGATCGAAAGAAGATAGAGGTGGTGCAGAGTTGGCCTACACCATCCTCAGCCACAGAGATTCGGAGTTTCCTCGGTTTGGCGGGTTATTATCGCCGGTTCGTCCAGGGTTTTTCATCTATTGCTTCGCCCTTGACCAAGTTGACGCAGAAGGGTACACCATTCGTATGGTCAGACGAGGGCGAGGAGAGCTTTCAGAAGCTCAAGACAGCTTTGACCACAACTTCAGTGTTGGTTCTGCCATCAGCTTCAGGTTCTTACACAGTGTATTGTAATGCCTCGAGAGTTGGGATCGGATGTGTGTTGATGCAGGAAGGTAGAGTTATTACATATGCTTCTCGTCAGTTGAAGCCCCATGAGAAGAACTACCCTGTGCATGACTTAGAGTTGGCTGCTATAGTTCATGCTTTGAAGATTTGGAGGCACTACTTATATGGAGTATCTGCTGAGGTGTTCACGGATCACCGCGGTCTTTAGCATTTGTTCAAGCAGAAGGACCTTAACTTGAGGTAGCGGAGGTGGCTTGAGTTACTCAAGGACTAGGATATTACCATTCTGTATCATCCAGGGAAGGCCAATGTAGTGGCCGATGCTTTGAGCCGGAAGGCGGTGAGTATGGGTAGTTTGGCATACATTCCAGTTGGGGAGAGGCCTTTTGTAGTTGATGTACATGCTTTGGCCAATCGGATGGTGAGGTTAGACATTTCGGAGCCTAATCGGATGTTGGCTTGTGTGATTTCTCGGTCTTCCTTGTATGACCGCATTAGAGAGCGCCAGTATGATGATCCGCACTTGCTTGTCCTTAAGGATAGGGTCTAGCATGATGATGCCAGCGATGTGTCTATTGATGATGATGGCGTGTTGAGGATGCAGGTCCGGATTTGCGTGCCTAATGTGGATGGGCTTCGGGAGTTGATATTAGAGGAGACCCACAGCTCGTGGTATTCCATTCATCCGGGTGCCGCGAAGATATATCGGAATTTGAGGCAGCACTACTCGTGGAGGAGAATAAAGAAAGATATTATGAGTTATGTAGCTCGGTGTCTCAACTGTCAGCAGGTCAAATATGAACATCAGAGGCCCGGTGGTGTACTCCAGCGGATGGATATTCCAGAGTGGAAGTGGGAGAGGATTACTATGGATTTTGTGAGTGGTCTCCCTCGTACCTCGAGGAAGTTTGATTCGATTTGGGTGATTGTGGATCAGCTGACCAAGTCCGCGCACTTCATTCCGGTGTGTACTACCTATTCTTCGGAGTGGCCGGCAGGGATTTTCATCCGGGAGATTGTTTGGTTGCATGGGGTCCCAGTTTCTATTATCTCAGATAGGGGTACTCAGTTCACTTCCCAGTTTTGGAGGACCTTTCAGCGGGAATTGGGTACACAGGTGGAGCTGAGCACATCATTTCATCCTCAGACGGACGGGCAGTCCGAGCATACAATTCAGATATTGGAGGACATGTTACGTGCCTGTGTTATTGATTTTGGAGGTTCTTGGGCTGAGTTCTTGCCACTTGCAGAGTTTGCTTACAACAACAACTATCAATCCAGTATCCAGATGGCGCCGTATGAGGCCTTATATGGGAGACGGTGTAGATCTACTATTGGTTGGTTTGAGCCCGGCGAGGCTAGACTATTGGGGACAGAGTTGGTCCAGGATGCCTTAGAGAAGGTGAAAGTGATCCAGGAGAGACTTCGTACAGCTTAGTCGCATCAGAAGAGTTATGCGGACTGGAAGGTTCGAGATGTATCTTATACGGTGGGCGAGAAGGTCTTATTGAAGGTTTCGCCCATGAAGGGCATTATGAGGTTTGGGAAGAAAGGGAAGTTGAGTCCGCGGTTCATTGGGCCTTTTGAGGTACTTAGAAGGATTAGGGAGGTGGCCTATATGCTTGCTTTTCCACCCAGCTTGTCGGGGGTTCATCCGGTATTCCATGTTTCTATGCTCCGGAAGTATGTTAGGGACCCGTCTCATGTGTTAGACTTCAGCACAGTTCAGTTGGATGATGACTTGACCTATGATGTGGAGCCAGTGGCTATTTTGGGTCATCAGGTTCAAAAGTTGAGATCAAAGGATATAACTTCAGTGAAGGTGCAGTGGAGAGGTCGGCACGTGGAGGAGGCCACCTGGGAGACCGAGAAGGAGATGCGGAGCAGATATCCTCACCTATTTGAGACTTCAGGTATGTTTCTTAACCCGCTCGAGGACAAGCTTTTGTTTAAGTTGGGGAGGATGTGACGACCCGACCCGTCGTCTCATGTGTTATCACCCCGTTTTCCCCATTTATTTCTTCTTCATGTTTTGTTATCGGCATTTGATGAGTTAGAGTTAAATTGGGTTGGTTTTGGTAGAAAATGAGACACTTAGTCTCCTTAAGGAAGTCATAAATTGGAAAATTCAACCAGATGTTGACTACTGAGTTAGAGGGCTCAAATTTAATTTCCGGTGATACGATTAGCTTCGAGGGGATGATTTGTGACTTAGGAGTGCGATCAGATTTGATTTTTGGAGGTCCGGTGTAGAATTAGGCTTGAATTGGCAAAGTTAGTATTTTGGCCAATTCCGGTTGGTAGGTGAGATTTTGATTCGGGGCTCGAAATGGAATTTCGAGAGTTGCAGTAGCTTCGTTAGGTGATTTTGGATATGTGTGCAAAATTTCAGATGATTCGGAGGTGATTTGGTTGGGTTTTTGATCGAATGTGAGTTTCGGAAGAGTTTGAAGAATTTAGGCTTGCAATTGAGGAGAAATGAGGATTTTTGTGTGGTTGGATGTGTTTTTAAGATTGGAATAAGTTTGAATAGGGTATTGGATCATGTCTGTGCTTTTGATTGAGGTCCCGGGGGGCCTCGGGGTCAGTTCGGATGGTTAAATGGAGAGTTTTTGAAGTTTGTTGCATGTTGATGCTGCTGGTATCTATTGGTTTCGCACCTGCGGTTATGGGACTGCAGGTGCAGTCTCGCAGAAGCGATCTGGGCCTCGCAGAAGCGGAATTATGGGACCTTGTCTGAGTCTGTAGGAGCAGAAGATTTGACCGTATAGGCGGTCCCGCTGAAGCGAATTAGGGACCGCAAAAGTTGTGGGTGCCTTAAGTGAAAAGTCTGCAGAAGCGGACGTGGACCGCATATGCGGAAGTCGCAGAAGCGGTAATATATCCGCAGAAGCGGAATGACTGGCAGTTAAGTGAGATAAATCTTCTTCGCGAATTTTTGAAAGAACAACATTTTGGACTCCGAACTTTGAGAACTTTGAGGCGATTTTGAAGAGGGTTTCGAGGGCTTTAATCAGGTATGAACTCTTGGACTTAGAATTCGATTTTATGGTGTATAAACATGGAATTAGACTGAATAGTCAAGGAATCAAAGGTCAAAAATGGTGGTTTATGGCTTGAACTTAAGAGAGTTTGAATTAGGGATTTGAGGGGTCAAATGGACTCCGATTTAGATAAATTTGATATGTATGGACTCGTGGCGAGACGAGAAATACGGTGATGTAAATTTTATAATTTTTGGAGAAGTGGGCCCGGGGCTCAGGTTTTGCCAATTTCGTGATTTTCGATGCTTTGTAATATATTCCTTGTGGTTTTGATCAGATTTGACGCGCGAGGAGGTCAATTCAAGAGGAAAAGGCATAGCGAGCTGGATTTTGGGCCGGCTTGAGGTGAGTAATTGGTGTAAATGATGAACTGAGGGTTTGAAACCCCGAAATTTCACATAGTACTGCTATATTGGGGCGAGGCACGCGCTCTATGACGAGTGCGGGGTTGTTTGGTTTTGGGGATTATGACTTGGTCCGTCCTGGTGATGTGTTACTATGTTTTCTACTATAACTTGTTGGAAATTACTGTTACCTGGTTTGACTGTTGAATTTGGGCTTCGTGCCGGTTATTGAATCCTTCAGGGATTGATTTCACTGATTTTCGCATACTTTGCATATTGTTTAACCTCATCCCAAGGTTTTAAGTACTATTTTGCAAACTCAGCCCATTTTTCTAAACTTGAAAACTCAAATGATATTTAAATGATATTTTGGGCTGTGAATTACTGATTTAAAAGTGCCCGAGGGGCTTATAGTAATTTCTGGATTTATGGATGGCTCGGGCTGCACGCCGCAGCAGTAATGTATGATATTGAGGCCTCGGGCCTGGTTGGTGCCACGAGATGGCCTGTTTATTGCGCTTGGGCTGTAGGAGCCCCTCCGGAGTCTGCACACACCCCCAGTGAGCGCCGTCAACGTAAAACATATGGTTGTTTCGGACTGCACGCCGCAGTTGTTACCTGAGTGTACCGGTATTTGCATTGCATTACATTCTTGCGTTATTTCTTACCTGTTACCTGTCGTGGTTCTTTCTGTACTATTACCTCATGGACTTGTCGATTTTACTGTTAAAGTTTTGGTACTTCCTGTTATAGTTGCCTTGTGTTTTTCAGTGATTTCTTATCTTCAGCTGTTATTTATGCTTATTACTCACTGAGTCGGATACTCACTTTACTCCCTGCATCTTGTGTGCAGATCTAGGTGCATCACAGGTTGAGGGAGGACCTGTCTAGCTGAGCAGCATTTCACCGGGAGCATCGAGGTAGCTGCATGGCGTTGGCAGCCTTGATCCTTCCCTCCTATCCCTATCTTTCATTACTCAGTTTTTCTTAGACAGTCTTGTTATAGGATGACACTTTGTATTAGAGGCTCGTGATCGTGACACTGGATCCTGTGTTGGATTTATGTTCCCGTATTCTGTTGGATTTCAGTACATTACTCCATATTTACAGCTTTTGATAAAAAGGTTTAGTAATTTAATATCTGTGTTTGAATTCTTGAACCCTCATAAGTTAGAGCTATTGTTGAATGGTCGGGCTTGCCTAACAATGTGTTGGGCGCCATCACGACCGGAGTTTGGGTCGTGACACCACTTCAGGCAATGGTGTAGACCCAGTGGGTCGATTTTCATGATTTCTCATGAGTAAGTCATTGTTTTGCTCAGCCACAAGGAGAAGAGAAATCAGTTCAGATTTGACGAGACCAATGTGCATAGGGTTTTTCTGCTCGTACTCAGTCAAATTCTAGTATAATTTATGATATCGTCCCACAGAGATTGGTTAACCTAGGCTACAGACTTTTAATATTTTTACTACTATTTCAGAGAACCAAATTGATGAAAGGTGAGTGTTAAAATTTGTTAATTAATTAAAGCAAAACAAATAATTTCCAAAAGATTGATAATTTAAAAAGAGCTGGGAATCGTTGAATTTGCTTGATAATATTATTACAATAAAATCTCAATTTCTACATGTATTTCTCTAAAGAATAATTTCTTATTGCTAATACAATTATATTTGCTCACTAAGAAAAAGTCAATTAATAGCACTCCGTGAGGTTATGCACTTAAACGAGTTAAAACTAGTGACGATCAAAGCGAAATATTTTCTTGCTTAAATTGTGCTAAAAGGTAGTAAAACTTCGTGAGAATATTTTCACTAAAAAATCAGTAATCTTTCCTATAACAATACCTCCGTGAGAATTAAAACTGAGACAAACAAGATTACAAATTTAAAATAAGAGTTTTACAAAAATTATTCTCACTCCACTATTTTATTCATTGGGTATTATATATTAATTTTGCTCCGTGAGAATTATAAAATTAATATAATAATAACTTAAATAAAATATATAGAAGTGATAATAATGATTAGTTAGAAACCATTATTTCAGCACAGTATGAATTATACAATAAAAATTTCAAGCCAAGGATGTATTAAACTGAAATAATATTATAAAAATATATATCAAGCTTCATCAACTATCCCAACAAAAGA